>JBBBDQ010000507.1:3882500-4105000 GCA_037127315.1 Ascarosepion bandense | reverse complement strand
GACATCTGGAACCAATGAGACAAACAGCGGACATCTGGAACCAATGAGACAAACAGCGGACATCTGGAACCAATGAGACAAACAGCGGACATCTGGAACCAATGAGACAAACAGCGGACATCGGGAACCAATGAGACAAACAGCGGACATCGGGAACCAATGAGACAAACAGCGGACATCGGGAACCAATGAGACAAACAGCGGACATCGGGAACCAATGAGACAAACAGCGGACATCGGGAACCAATGAGACAAACAGCGGACATCGGGAACCAATGAGATCTACCATCTTATTTTTTTATTCAGATCTCCATTGCGTTTACAGTAACGAAATCCCAGCCTCGTTTGTTGCGTTCATTTTGGCACAAATATTTCCTGGTAAATGTATAAATTTAAGGTTATCTTCCCACCCACGTACAAGTTAAATAGAAGGGACTTAAGTCTATTGCTTTGGAAAACATTCAGAAACAACTTACCTGCAAAACAGACGGAAAACGTCGCACAATAAAATCCCGCTGTTTACGGAAACCATATCAGTACCACCTCGCGTGGTGAGGCTATGGCTCTCTTCTTGACAAAGAAATGTATTAGCACTGAGGGTAATCTATGACGATACCAGCTTATAAATCTTAGAACATTTGTAAAACTGTTTTGACATATCAATCAGTTAGACACGCAAGAGACATTACTTTCTGCGGTAGACTGGTTGCCAACCAAGGATATAGAGCCCAATATGCCCTGTTATTCAACCCATATTTGGAGGGAGAAGAGATGGATTAATACCTTTCCCAAAGATATTTCTACCGAAGTGAATTCGAACTCGGCTCTCCGATTTCTCATTCCGAGCTGATAGCTATTACACCGCATCATATAGCGCCATATATGTTCGTTGACATCATTTTTTCGTTGAGAACAGTTGGTTGTGTTGCTTAGATTCTGTGGCTTTCTTTGACGAATACGTCCAAGATTAACTTTCGCTGCTTTTGACTAACTATAAAATCAAACTACTTTTTATCGGGATTTTTTCTCTCTTCACGTAAGATAACGCAACGTTTTATTGCCTTCAACAGGAAAAAGTTAACAGACTACTTGTCAATGAAAAAGAACGGTGAAGGTGAATGAAAAAGAACGGTGAAGGTGAATGAAAAAGAACGGTGAAGGTGAATGAAAAAGAACGGTGAAGGTGAATGAAAAAGAACGGTGAAGGTGAATGAAAAAGAACGGTGAAGGTGAATGAAAAAGAACGGTGAAGGTGAATGAAAAAGAACGGTGAAGGTGAATGAAAAAGAACGGTGAAGGTGAATGAAAAAGAACGGTGAAGGTGAATGAAAAAGAACGGTGAAGGTGAATAAAAAAGAACGGTGAAGGTGAATGAACTACACTTAAGCCCTCTTTTTTTTTTTGCTACCATCAACCAGTTTCGAGTAATACGCAAAAATTATCGCTGAAAATTTTGACGGTAATTCATTTTTTTTTTCACTAAACAATTTCCGGTCCGTTACGTATTATCGGGAGGACCTTTGATAACAAGGTGTTATAAGCCCGCTTATAACACCAAGGAACTGGAAAAATCAGGCTTTCATCACCTCAACGTCAACCACAAGTACAACTTTGTGGATTCGAACACCGGGGCTCATACGCAGACAGTGGAACGCCTATGGGGATCGACAAAGTGGCGAAACAAGAAGCACTGTGGCACTGCACGTCACCATTTGGAGTCGTATTTGGCCGAATTCATGTGGCGGAAGCATGTTGCCTGTACTGATGTCTTTGAGTCACTTTTGGAAGCAATTGCGACGTTCTGGCCTCCGGAATTACAAATGTAATGTTATTTTATTGTTTTAACCGTTTCAATAAATAATTTACTTTAATTTTTGAGTCGTTTTTTTAAAGGTCCTCCCGATAATACGTAAGGACCCAATTTCCTCACTAATTCGTTAATTTACGAGCGAAAGAAAGGCATCCAAAACCAGCGACAGTCTTTCTCTTTTCCATTTTTGCAAAGACAAATATCAGTTCCCGATTCAAGTAATAGAAGTTAAATCAGTCAGTCATTTAAATGCCATACGTGATACACGCTTGAGCGATCATGTCTCGAAAGAGACATGACTGATTGGCAGAAGTTTATCCCGCAGTAGGTTGCCATTGCTTGCTGCGGTAGACTGATTGCCGACCAAGGCTATAGAACCCAATCGGTTCTGCTATTTTACCCATAACTGGAAGGAAGAGACGGATTAATACCTTTCCCAAAAGGTATTTGCGCGTAAGTGAATACAATGGATTCAGCTGGAAATTCGAACTCGGCTTCCCCGGTTTCTCGTTCCAAGCCGATATCCACTGTACCACAACGCACATCCTTTAAATAAGTTATATACGATATGTTTAATGTCAATTAAGAACTAAGATAAGTTTCCAGCAGTCAGTCAGTTAAATGTCGTACGTGATACACGCATTAGCGATCATGTCTAAAGAATATCTTCCTGCAGTACCTAACCATTACTTTCTGTAGGTGACTAGTTGCTAACCAAGGCTATAAAATATAATTTGTCCGGCTATTTAACCCATTCTTGGAGGAAGAAGCGACGGATTAATAACTTACCGAAAAATATCTGTGCCTAAAGTGAATGCAACGAATTCCACTGGAATTATGGAATTAATACTTTTTACAGATCTTTTCCTTTTTCTGTTATCTTTACAGTTAAATTTGTTTTACTGCATAATGTTGCAATTTCACGAAAATATATAAACTATTTACACCCATACATATTTATTGTGGTCCCGGGTAAGACGGTAAAATGCATCCGGCACCATGGCCTCTGATTGGGAGGTTGTGAGGAGCATGGAACTACCTCTTAATTGCTGTTGTTCCAAGGTCCACTCTAACCCGGGCTGGTAGCAACTGTTAGGGTTCCAGCTATGGGCAAATAGTTACCCCCTAAACTAGGATCAAAATATTATGAAAGCAGAAAAACACTTTTACAGAAATATATACATAAAAATAGACTTTTATAGATAAACATACATTCTTGAAGGAAAAATATTAACAATGGTACATTTTTTAAGAAAAAATTATCACTATAACGTATTTTTGAAGGAAAAAAATTCGCAGCTAAACATTTTTGAATACAAAACTAAAAGACATTTTCAGTTTTCTAAAATAAAGATAAAAAGTTTTTATTAAAATATGACTAAATCAACCTTCTCACTATAACCAAACATTAAAAGCACACATTTTTGACATTAAATAACCCACAGAGGTTGGCTATGTTGCTAAAAAAACAAAAAACGACAACATATTTACTTCTATGCTAATTAATTTTAGGATTTGCTTTTTATGAAAATACATATTTCATATTCTGCGCGTTTAAGTTTTACTTATATCCTGTTATCAAATATTGCACTCAAGTTCCTATAAATAAGCGTACATGCGTCAATAGTCGCGAGCAAAAAAAAAGGAAAGAAAGAAAGAAAGAGACAGCAACCGCAATGAATGACGTCACAAAAACTATTCCGATCTAATTTTAATTCACCTGAGAAAAGGTAACTGTTGCGTATTCCATTTCAAGCATTAAAATTCATAAAACCCACATTCATTCAGAGATGGCTGAAAAACAAAGAGGTTTTAAGTTCTGTAAAGGCATAAATGTGTCATGAAACGTTTATTTAAGGAACGGGAATGAACACTCCAATATAATGGCAATCATCTGTGAGTAATTGTTGTTATTTCTGGTGCCACTTATTAAGCGGACAGAGGCGATGATGGTGTGAGAAATGAAAAGAAAAGAAATTTTATTATAATAGATTTTATGATACCGAAGTTTGCATTAGTGTCTCTTTATTTATATTTTTCTGTGTACAAAATGTAACATATATAATTTAAAAATAAATCGTAATTTTTGTACATTACGAATGATTCATTACGAGTGGGCCCGTGCCGAAAAAAATAATGGCAAAATATTTATATCGATACACCGTCTCAAATGATGGAAACATATATAAATATATTGATATATCTACTATTGATTTATTATAAAAGTAACAAAACAAATCCCTGAGCGTGACAGAAACTATATATATATATATATATATATATATAAACACACGAATGGGCCTGTGCCATAGAAATTAGAGCAACATATTTATTGATGTATTTACTATTGAGCATCTTCTTTTATGTGCCCTGTCCTTTTAGGACGTAGGCGACCATGACATTCCCGGTCCCCCTATCCCGGGTGGCTCTTAGCACGCGTTCTCCTGTTACACTACACAACCGTCGTTCCGTTATCCACTCGATCAGGCCCTTCAAATATGTTATCTGCTGCGTACCCCTGTCTCTTTTCCCCTCTATCTGGCCTGTTAGTATCAGGTTCTTCAAGCTCTCCTTCCTCATTGCATGTCACAGGAACTTTAGCTGTCTCTTGGTGATGCTCAGTATTAATTTCCTTTACTTTTCCATCCTTTCTAAAACCTCAATTGCTCACATGCTCGATCCATGATATTCGCAGCATCCTTCTGTAGAATCACATTTCAGTTGCTCCAAAGTTTTTCTTCCTTCATCTTTGATGATATTGTCCAACAATCACGGCCATATTAAAGAACTGACATCACATAGAAATCCAGTACTCTCTTTTTTAATTCTAGTGAACTTGCCCTGTTTCTTAATACTTTACTCGACTTTTGGCATGCTTCCTTCGCCATCGAATACGTCAAGTTATAAAAATAATAAACCGAACTCCTGAGCAAGAGTGGATGGAAACGTGTATATTCATTTTTCGACAGAATTATTGTAAATTAATACTAAGCCTCTGTTTATATATATATATATATATATATATATATATATATATACCTTCATATACACATACCTACAGATACATATATATATATATATATATACACACACAAATATACCTACATATATATATATATATATACCTACATATACACACACACATATATATATATATATATATATCTACATACATACACATTAGTGTATCGAGGCAGCAAATAATTTTCTAAATATATACTGTTAAATATAAGAGACAATGAATGTCTATTATGTTTAATCATGAGCCGTTCTAAACATCGTAATTTGGTTTTAATTTCAGTTGAAAATAAAGACACAAAATCTCCAACATTTGCATAATTTTTTATTAAGTTGGTTCGAAGCTTTCGGCTAACATGAGCCATCTTCAGAGAGGTTATAAGGACGGCAACACAAAAACATCCACCATCAGCGACGATATTATCTTGTGTTGACATAAAACTTCGCTTCGTAAATTTGCAATATATATATATATATATATATATATATATATATGTGTGTGTGTGTATATATATGATCTTGACTCTAAAAATATAAAAATTACATGTTCTATTAAATGAGGTTACTACTAGAAATAAGGTTTCAATTTTATTTTGTAAATTACAGAAATTATATTTTACAAGAGAACGTTTCTTAACTGAATCCACTGAGTTAAATGTAATTAATCTTCCGTGTTTTACCATTTTCCCATTTAACTCCTTTAGATCAAGCCAAGAACTTCAAAGTGACAGAGAAATGTCTCCGATAATGAGTGTCAATATTTCAGCAATATTGGACCATCTCAAGAAAACTAGAGAAACTCTATAAATAGGTTCCACATGAAGTCGGTGAGAGTCTTTGACTTTTGTTTTTATAATTGTCATGGTGGCATCACCCATTACAACGAATTGAACTCCTCCTACAACTACATATACTTCCCCTCACAAAGGTGGCAGAGAATGAGAGCACAGAGTGAGAGATCCGCAGGAAATCAGCATAAGCAGATCAATGGAGAGCGATAAGCAGAGATAGTTAACACTGCTACCGTAAGACTATTGCGAGTCCTAGTTATAGTATTAATTCCTAACCCGTATTTATTTGTTCTTTTAACAGAGTTCCACGTACAGTAATTTGCTGTGCTCATATATATTCGTTATTTCTTATTTTGGTTGTTGTATTATTTTCTTACTGGACTTCTTAACTGGGTCCACGACAATAATTATTTCACCTCAACCATGGTAAGACCGCTATTGATGCGCGGTGGGGAGGGGTTGCAGTGAGAGAAAAACACAATACAGGTAATATCGGAGAAAGAATAAGAGATGGATGGAAATCAAGTCAATAGAAGATGGCAATTGACAACGCATTTGAACTTTCAGAGATTGTAGCAATCAGGGAAGTAAACAAACGGAATGGAGTTCGACAAATGGGAAGTGAGAGAAAAGAAACAGTGTAAAAGAAGGGCTTACATTTAAGTATTTCAACCGGTAAAAAAGAGACCTTGATACTAATCTAATATCACGTGTGAATATGTGTGGTCGGGGAACCAGGTAAAATACTCGTCAGAGAAGATCTCATGGAAATGTAGAAAAGACGCCACATCATATCGGTGAGAAATTGACTGAAGGCGAGCTGCTCAGTCAGGATCGATTACATTGTAGATCCTCTTTTGGATTTTGATCTATTTTTGGTGGTGCGTCTGTGAAATTTAAATACTAGCTGATCATGAGAAAATAGTCATTTGTAAAAATCAAATTAGATTTGACAGTACTGTGTAATTCTGGTGAGCTGAGCGTGAATTTCTACACCTTTTTGTGCTATCCTGTCCAGATTTTGCCGAAAGCCGCTATTTCTTCGTATTTCTAAAAAGGATCTTTCTCAATACTCGCTAAAATCTTACGCAACTAGGCTTTATCTAGATATTTGTACCTATTATGGTATTATTATAAAATGTATACTTTTCTATGTAACAATCTATAAATATTTGTAATAGTAAATTAAGCTAAAAATATCAGAATTCTAGAATTTCTTGAGCGTTCCTATTTTCTGTAGTATATTCTACAGGAACAATTAAAATATATAAAAGCGACTCGTTTCCGTAGTTATAATAAGTCAAAACATTTAGTCAGTTAAGTTTGGATATTAACAATTTTGAATTGGTATATAATTTAGTAATTTTGTCATCATTATTTAATAGTTGATTTAATTAAACATTGAATGTGTATACCCACCTAACTGGTTGCCTTTAGCCGGCCACCAGTCTACCGCAGAAAGCAATGGCAACCTACTGCGGGATAATCTTCTGCCCAGTCAGTCATGACTCTTTCGAGACATAATCGCCCAAGCGTGTTTCACGTATGGCACTTAACTGACTGACCCATTTATCGGTGTTGCTCGTTTCATTCCATAGATTGTATGCATCTTTTTCATAAGTTCCTATTTAAATTAATTTTGTGTTTATATTTCAAATTTATTTGAATTAAGGGCTTCAAGCAATGTCTCCAGCATTAAAAAAAATCCAATGTAAAAAAAACCTTTATTGCTTTTGTTTCATATGTGAAAATTTTACCTTTCTACATCAACGAGTAAATATAACTGACTTTGTTAAAAATCTTGCGTTATTTTAGCATAAAAATGAAGAAACAAGAAAAATTGTAGCCTTCACATAAAGCATTGAAAAACTGAAATTGAACAAACGGTTTGGATTCAAAGAGATCTTTTAGAGTTAGCATGGTAGGTTAATGGTTTCACAAGACGACTTAATTTAATCACTAGTGATGCAGTGGATATCGGCTTTAAACGAGAAATCGGAGAACAGAGTTCAAACTCCACTCGAATTCCTTGCATTCACTTACGCGCAAATACTCAGGGAACTTTCCTGCATCTATGGTTCAAAAACAGGACAGATTCCATAGTCTTGGATTTACCGCAGAAAGTAATGGTAACCTACAGCAGGAAAATCTTCTGCCCAGCCAGCCATGTCTCATTCCAGACATAATCGCCTAAACGCGTATAACGTATACAGAGTGTAAACGATAAATTGGCAGTAATTTCAATCTGTAATTTAAAGATTTTCTAAGCGGCATTATCAATCTGAAATGTTAGTTGCTGTACTCTTTAGAGTCTGAAGTCCTGATTAGCCACCTAAAAATACTAACAAAATTAAGTGCCAGTGTAGAATTTAACCATAAAATGGTTATTGCTGAATTGTTCCGCGCCTAGCATAAGACGTCTGACATTATCAGAGACACCGGCTATGCTCCTAGGATTGTTTTTGTGTTGTAGCAAACTTAAGGGAAGGTAAAGACATGCAAAGGAAGGCTCACAGTCCGAGAAGTGATACAATCTGCACCAGAAGGTTTCTCAGTGGTTTGAAACGATCCATTGCAGAAAATCCATCACAGTCAATGGCTGACCTGGCAAAAAAGCGGAATGTGACCAAAAGGACCATTTCTAATGCAATAGGGAAAGATCTTGGGATGAAGACATATTGCAGACGACGTCGTAACAGTCTTATAGCGAAATTTAAGACCATTCGTAAAGAGAAGCCCCTTGCTACTCAATCACCTGAAACACCATGGTGGTACCGTTCGCGTTTTTGTGGACGAGAAAATGTTCGTGGTAGACGAAGTCGCCAACCGCAGAAACTCGAGAGTTATCGTCATTTACACTTCTTGTGTTCCTCCAGTCATGCAGAGTAGGATGGAAAAGTCATGTCCCCTCACTTCATTGAAGTGGGCCTGAAGATCAATACGACGGAATATCTGAAGATTCTGGAGGAAGATCTCTTACCCTGGATTAAGAAGAACTATGATCCCAACAAAGTGATGTTCATCCAGGACTCTGCACCTGCTCATGGTTCAAAAACCGTGCAGACCTTCTTGAAGAGAGAGTTGCCGCTTTTTGTGGCCCTCAAATATCTGGCCCTCTAGTTCACCAGATTTAAACCCCTGCGACTATTGGTTATCGGGCGATGTTGAGAAAGTCTCTAATGCTCGCCCCCATAAGAGTGTGGCCTCCCTGAAGACCGCCATAAGGTAAGCATTCCGCGGTATCAAGAAAGAGTCAGCTGTCAAGGCCTGTCGTGCTTTTAAGGCTCGCATTCAGCAAGTTGTGAACGCAGAAGGCGGACGCGTAGAATAAAATGTTTGTATTTAAAAAACAGTTAAATAAACATAGACAAATCTTAAATGTCTTTAAATGACCCTTCTTTATCAAGGTTCAAAGTATGTGATCTCATTTATCGTTTCCACCCTGTATCTATCTGATTGGTATATAAGAGCCCAAAATACCAACTACTAGTTGAGAATACAAAAATCAAGCAGTTACAGAAGTTTAAATTTAGAAGTGTTCTAACAAGTGACGGTAAGTGAGACACTGAGATCTGAAGGTGTGTTTGGTATGGTCAAGGACGCATTCTAGAAGCTGAAAAGCGAATTGAGAGACAGACAAAATTTCGCTGAAAACCAAAGAAGAGAGTACTCGATTGTTATGTGATGTGTGTGCTTCAATATGACAGCGAATGATGTACAATCTTATCAAAGATCAAGGAGAGACTTGAAGTAAACCGAACTGTGGTTCTAGAGAAGGATGTTGAGGATTCCATTGACAGAACATGTGAGCAACGACGAGGTTTGGAGAGGATGCAAACGAAAAGAAAATTGATATTTAACATCAGGAAAAGACAGCTGAAGTTTATGGGACATATAATGAAGGATGTGCGTTGTGGTGCAATGGATATCGACTTGGGACGACAAATCGGAGAGCCGAGTTCACATTCTAGTTGACTTTCTTGCGTTCATTTGCGCGTAAATACCCTTGAGGAAAGGTATTAATCCCTCTCTTCCCTCCAATTAAGGGTTAAATAATAGGACATATTGGGTCCTATAGCCTTGGTAGGCAACCAGTTTACCGTAGAAAGCAATGGCAAACTACTGCGGGATAATCTTCCGCCTTGTCAGTCATGTCTCTTTCGAGACATGATTGCCCAAAGCGTGTATCAAGTATGACACTTAACTGATAACTGACTGAGGAGGAGGGGATGGAAAATTTGATGTTTACGAGTCAGATAGAAGGTATGAGAGACAAGAGAGAGCAACGCTTGATATACTTGATAGGCCTGGGCAGAGAGATGGCGGAGCGGGGGTTGAGTGGAATAACAGGCGAAGGGGTGTTAAGAGTTAAAAGAGATAGGGAAATGTGAAAAGACATGATCATCTACGTTCTGAATGGAAAACGGCACAAAGAAGTGCACTATAACTTACTTAAATGTAATTCTAACTTAACATAAAGTAAAACTTTCAAAAGATATAAAAATTTCAAATATTGCATAATATAAACTTATTTATACATGGAACTTTGTCTGTGTATCCGTTACTTATAGACTCCGAAACCGCTGAATCGATTTTCTTGAAAATTTACACAGTTGTACTATAAGCGTGTGCGAGTGTTCTTAGCTAGGTTTCCTGTTGAGGTGCCCCCGATAAATATCGAAAATCGATAATCGAAAAACTTTGGTTATAGATGTGGTCCAATTTTCATCAAATTTGATACACTCATAGACAAAGACATAAGAAATGATATTCAGAAGTTTCAAGGTTACAGTTCTTACAATAGTGCAGAAAATCGATAACGTATATATATATATATATATATATATATATATATATATATATATATATATAAAAGGCAAGATGTTTGTGTGTGTGTCTGTTTATCTGTCTGTATGTTCTTTATACAAGTCCACAATGTTTATCCGATTCTCACCAAACTTCACACAAATATTCTTTAGACTGAGTCCGAGCTCCAGGACCATGGATTAGTTTAAAAGCTTTCATCACACCCGAGCAACGCCGGGCTATAATGCTAGTGTTGAAATAAACTTGAAAAATAATTTTAATACATAATTTTAGTCCAAATTTGAAAAATGGCATATTAACTGTTGACAATAATCTGTACCAGAGTTGAAATTTGTATTCAGCGCACCGGAAATCACATGGAATAAAACGTCAGATATTATTCCATGAATTACGTGTTTCCCTGCGTTTTCAGCTCAACGGACTGGTCATTATGAAATACTGAAATACTCAGCAAAACTGAAATTGCACCAACAAGAAATTATAGTAGCCTGTGGTCTCTCATTGACGTTACACATTACAGTTTTTCTGGAATCTAGCCAGAGATTACCGCCAGCAACGATATGAAATGCATATTCAGATAAGAAAAATACGAACGACATTGGTTAATCAATGATGTCTAATTCAGCTTCATGACAAAGCTCGGAAGTATACCCTTGCATTTCCAGAGGCTAAGATCAAATCCATGAGGGATATTTTCAACTGTTTACCGGTAATGAGAAAAAGAAAATCATTTTTTTTTAAAGCTGGTTCAGTTTATTTTTTATTCATTTAAATTAGATAAATTTACAAACGTTTAAACTAATTGCTGTAGTGTTTTATTTTATTTTCTCTTTTTTTAAATAAAAGATTTTATGCATATTTCTTGATGGGATTTACATGTATATGTTAAAGTTAATAGAATTAAAATAATTTACACCACGGTAGAAGAATAGAAAGGATAGATGAATTTAAATTCTAGACAGTGGCAGGTCGTGGCTAAAATTTGTGAGGTTGCAATTTCTTAAATTTTTACTCATTGTTTTAACAGTGTGTAAAATGAAACAAACACATAAAAAGAATATTTACACAAACTTGATAAAATTTTGGTAAAAAAATTGCGTAGTACTTTCATTACAGGAAGTAAATAGGCTGAAATTTCAGTAAAGGAGGTAAATAGGCCAAAATTTGTTGCCTACGCCGAAAGCCATTCAGCAGTTAATTACATGACTGCGTTAGAGTTACGGGAAACAAAATGAGCGTAATGTAGTTCGATTTTTTCTGGTCGTTCAGATCAATAAATGTAGGTTTCTTCAATAACGATTTGTTGATTTGAGTTCAGCATATACACTTGCACAGAAATGCTATTTTGGATAAATTTGAAGGGGGAAAAGCCTTCGGGACCTAAAACGAAAATTTACCAAAATTGCTAACAAAAAATTGTTTTCACTTGTTTAAGTAGTTCAATTTTAATTCATTCATTTAAAAATAAAATCCATTCTTGTTTTACTTTGAGAGAAAAGTAAATAATTTTCTCCTTGATCCCTTAATTAATTAAGAATGTTTTTCCTGCACTGAAAGCACTGTATATTTCGTTTTTCGGGATTCATATGCATTCTAGAAACTGAGTAGAGTATTGAAAGGCAGAAAATATTACTGGAAACAAAGAAGAGAGTACGGGATCGTTATTTGATGTTTGTTTTTCAATATGGAAGCTACTAAGTCACTGGTGCCTCCTCAACAGGTGTTTACTCGTGCAACCAGAATGGCAACTGGGTCCCACCCATTCACAGTTCGGTTAGCTAAATGCAGACGACAATTCTACTCCTTCAGTTTCTTCTCTCGCACTTCCCGCCTGTGGAACTCGCTCCCATATTTTTGCTTTCCTGACGGCTACAACTTCCAGAAATTTAAATGCAATGACAATACTCATCTACTAACCATTTGACTCTAGCCTTTCCCCTACCCTGTATATCCTTCCCTTTCTCAATCCCCTTGCAACTGTCATCACACCTGCATTTTCATCTTTCTATTGCTTCTTTCTAATTGGTTTGTACTCCTCTTTTCCCTTCTCTAATTAATTTTTTTTCAGTTATGTAGCCACCCCCCCCCCACATCAGTGGCATTTACGCCTTTCCCGGGGTGAAATGATTAAAAATAATGCTTGATAATCTAATTAAAGATGAAGGAAAAACTTGAAATAACTTTTACTACACTTTACACAACCGAAGCGCAATACATTCAACACAGTTTGTTACTTACACACGTAGCATTGCTTTCGAGATGTACCCATCTTATTCATTAAAGTTAATGTAAATACTAGCAAAACCTGTTCACGGACTCTTCATTATACGAGAAAAAAAAACTTTCAGTGATCCATCAAATAACTTTCCAAGTTCTCATAATGGCGTTGAGGGTGACAGTATTAGTATAGGTGCCCGCATCTTTTCATGTTCACGGAAAGACCGGACGCAGGCTTAATTAAATATTAAACTCGGCCATTGAATTCGGACTGAAGGCTCATCCGGTTTTGAAGATGAGGTTCTATCTACCGTGAGATTAAGAACTAGAGGTCTATTATAATGGCTTAATTACGTTGCCCCCGAGCTTCTTGGGAACTGTCATTCTCTTATTAGAAAGTCGCATGAAGATTATCATATGAGAAAAACGAAATCAAGACAATGACATGACAGCGCCAATTATTTTAGGCTGCGCTACCTGAAAAGCAACATTTCAGTGTTCATAATTTTTTTTTATCTAGGAAGAAGAAAATGGACAGTCTTCATTAAACTTCAAATACATAGATAAAAATGGGTCATCAAACTGAAAGTAGTCTACAACATTAATGTAATTTCTTAAGTGTTCAAGTTCTTAGATTATATATATATATATATATATATATATATATATATATATATACGATATGTTGATGATATCCTACTATTAATTAAAAATACCGACGAAATCTTACAACTTCAAAAACAGTTTCAAAATAACTGTTTTAAAATTCACTTATGAACCTAGCAATGATAACAAAACTTCTTTTCTTGATATATTAATTAACACTGATGACAATAAATTTACTATCTCACCGTATAAAAAACCCACGAATAAAAATCCATCCACACTCAATTATATTAGTGAATGCCCCCACTATTACAAAATAGCCATTATAAAAAATCTATTATATCGTGCAAAACTCAATTCATCTACAAATCAGATCTTCCACAGTGAACTAAAAAACATAAAACAGACACTCCTCAATAATAATTTTCCCAACTACATAGTTGATGAACAAATACGTTATCTTCTTAAAAAGCTTAACATGAAAAAACCAACACATGATACTAGCCCAACCAATCCCAAACATCACTCTCTTATACCGTAGCCAGATGCACTCCAACTACCAGCTAGATAAAAATATCCTAAAAAAACTCATAAATACTAATATTTCTCCGACAGACTAACAAAAGAATTAAGTTTATTGTATATGACACTAAATCCACTACATCCAATTCATTCGTCCGCAACGACTCTTCCCCCAACATTAGTGATTTGCAATAAACCAATGTAGTTTATAAATTCATATGTCCATTTAGACAATGTATCTCTAACAACCTCAATAATATCTACATTGGCCACACTAAAAATTTGCTCTCACGGCGTCTGACGTTGCACTTAAATGGAAATTCAAATATTCCGTCATTTAAAACAACACGGTTATCAACGCACATTTCTGAGAAAAACGCTCGTTGATAACACGTACATATTTAAACAAGAAAATAATAAACAGAAACTAAAAATCCTGGAAGCAATCTACATTAAACAATTTAAACCTGGTTTAAATCAATATTGATATTTCCAATAACGTACTCAAATGCCTGTAATCAAATCAGGGACCACAACGCCACTATTTTGTCACTGTCTTCGGCCATCCGCCACGGTAGGGATGGACTTATATTTTCAATTTAATTCTCTTTATTGTTAATAACTTAAATGTTCTATGTTTACTGTGTGTTAATATTTATTTTTGATAATGGCTTAAGTGAGCCGAAAGCTTAGACCCGATAAAAAAAATCAACAATTACTGTGATTTTTTGTTGTCTTTCAACGACATCACCATCAAGTATATCAGACGGTATGAACGGATCCTACAGAAAATTAATAGACAAAACTTTTCTATATTATTCAATGAAACCTGCATTAATGAAAAAATGCTACCAAAATACACACACAATATATATATATATATATATATATATATATATATAAACTTCTAACTATACTCGTTTCGAAAAACCCTCCGCGTATCTACGCGGAAGGAAAAAATGGTTGTAAAAAAAGAGCTAAGCACATGAACATCAGCCAAAGGGATTCAGACCGAGCCAGCACGTAACCCAAAGAAAAAACCAAGACGAGTAATCAATTAACAAAAAAATCGCTCATTACTTAAGTAGAGCAGAATATTTACTATATATATATATATATATATATATATTGTTTATTATAAATTATAGTTTAGAACATATAAAAATTATCTACAACAATGTGTACATTTTGTTTCGACATTGAAAGGACCATGTCTCATCAAGTAGTGTGAAAGAAGATGAAAAATTCTTTACGTTATATTGGCGAATTATGTGTGAGAGGTAAGTAGGGTGGAAAATGGAAATCGGTTTTGTAATTTGTAAGTTAGAATTTTTTTTTTTTAATCATTTCACCCCGAGCAAGGCAGAAACGCCACTGATGTGCAGAGGGTTACATAAATGTAAAAAGATAAATTAGAAAAGAGTGAGGAGTACAAGCTAGTTAGAAAGGAACAATAGAAAGCTGACAAAGCAGGTTCAATGACAGATACATGGGCGGAGAGAAAGTGAAGATTTTACAGGGGAGGGGAGAGAGCTAGAGTCCAGTGGTTAGTAGATGAGTATTAACTTTGCATTTAAATTTCTGAAGGTTGTAGCCGTCAGGAAAGCAAGAATACGGGAGTGAGTTCCACAGGCGGGAAGTGCGAGAGAGGAAACTGCATGAGTAGAATTGTCGTCTGCATTTGGCTAACCTGACTGTAAATGGGTGGGACCCAGTTGCCAGTCTGGTTGCACGGGTAAACACCTGTTGAGGAGGCATCAGTGACTTAAGCTCATCCGAGCAGAAGCCATGAAAGTATTTATAGAAGAGACAGAAAGGGAGGCCACATTTCGACGATGGGAAAGTGGCTGCAGTCGAGTCGCCAGATCAGTACCTATCACATTACAGACTCTCCTTTGGAGCTTGTCAAGAACACTGAGGAGAACGGCAGGGGCACATGACCATAAATGGCAGCAGTACTCCATGCACGGACGGATGGTTGACTTGTATATATGCAGGATGGATTCAGGTGGAAAAAACATCCTGGATCGACATAGTGACCCAACCTTCTTAGCAGTAGATTTTGCTATGGATTCAATATAGTGGTTCCATTTGAGGTCTGAGGACAGGGTAAGTCCGAGGAGGCGTAGTGTATTACTCTCCGGGAGAATCATCTGGTCCATGCTTATGGGAGGCAGAAGAGGTTACCTGTAATGGTTGACAGACAAGAGCTTAGTCTTAGAGGAATTGAAGTTGACAAGCCACTTCTTGCCCAAGTTCACCACAGAGTGTAGATCCCGCTCAAGGTCAGCAGCGAGATTATGTCTGTCCGCCACGACAGGTTTCTTACTGGAGCGGGAGTATATTGTAGTGTCATCTGCGTAGACTTGGGACTTGATCTCATCTGGAAGGTCGTTGATTTGAACAAAAAGAGGAAATAGATAGAGGAGGGAGGTGATTAATGGACGTGTTGAAAATTTTATAGACAGATTTACCAGTTGGAAAATTAGATATGGTCCTTTACAGCCTTTATGGCCAGTTCTTTGGGTGTAGCAAAGAGAAAAAATTAGAATATGTATATGGGGTGGGAGGAAGTAAGAGAGAATGGGATAAAAAGGTGTAGGAATTGCTATTTCGTAAATATATCTGTATTAGTAAAGTATACGACTATAAATATTTTTGTATTTAAATTTAGTTTCATATTTAATGTTTTATATATTTAACCTTTATTTAAGATTTAGGAATAAAATCAAGGACGTACAAAAATGTAAAATATATTGAAAACGTTTTAAATTGTGGCACCGAAATCCGAAGTGGCATTAGGACAATGAAAGATATTTTTTAGGTGAAAAACAGTATTAAGAAATAGAAAAAATCATTATAAACAAGATGAGTATCGAACTGTTATATAATATTCATACGCTTACATGGTAGTGAATGCTGGGTAATTCCACCACAGATAAAAAAAATGATGCAACAGAAATGTGGTTCTACAGAAGGATCATGAGAATAACAGGCACTGAACATATAAGCAGCGACAAAGTTTCATAGAAAATAGAAACAAAAGGAACATATACTTAACATCAGGAGATTTTATGGAAATTTCTAGGGCACATAAATGGGCAAGAGGACTTTGAAAGTTTGAAACTCACAGAGCACATTGAAGGTAAAGGAACACTGAAAAACAAAAATATATCTAACGAGTCTGAGGACAGCAATCCGCAAAATGGAAATACCACATCTCAGAAATATAGTAAATATTATATTCTATTGTTTAATATTTCAGGTCACCAATTTTTTGGGAGATGATCAGTGTTCGGTCATTAAGTAGAAACTACTTGAACTAAACGAAATTTTTCGCCAACTCAAAAGATGCTGTCAATCGCAGATTACTCCCGTTGTTAATCACAGTGTTTTCAGCCATGTTAACTTGTTGACTGCCAGAGGTCAATTCTGAAACCGGACTTTAAATTCCAACTTTATAATAGCTAACTAAGACAATATTTTATTTTTATTATGCATACGTTCAACTGAAGATATAAAGTTTGTTTTTTTTTTACTAAAATTATTACTACGATAACACTCCTTGTTGGAGCCTGAAGATGAAAAGGCATCAGAAAATTCCAAGGACGAAATCACTCCTAGTCTGTGTCAAAAAATCTGTTAACCGATACACTATTACATAAGCGACCTATTCCTCATATTTGTCATTTGATTGCTAACTTTCGGCGAGCGCCATTTTCAGGTGTTTTATTTTTACGGATATGTGGTGTCTTATCTTCAGATAATTATTTGAATTGATGCACTAGTTCAAAAGTACGATTCTTCAGTGCGACCACAGCCTCATTCCAAAGGTGAAATATTGGGTTGGCTGTGGGACTCAGGCCCTTGAGCTTGATATTATTTTGAAACCAATTCAGCCAAAGTCCGGGAAGTGTTAGGAGGACCGTGAAAAAAATCTTATCAAATGAGAAAAATAGTCCAAGATCGACTGTATCTGTCGTAATTAAAGCGCATCTGAAAATAGGCAGGGAGAGCGTGATCAAAACGTGGTAGTAACCTATTTATCAATCAAAGTCTACAATAATAGTTTGAATAAATCCATACTGTTCAGTCGATAAAAAAAATCAACAACAAGCATGCGCGAAATTTATAAAATAAAATGCCAGTTTACCCATCGCACCCTGCATATTAGTATATATCTAAACTTATTTATAAATGGAACTTAGTCTTTGTGTTTGTATGTGTCCGTTACCTATAGACTTCGAAATGGCTGAACTGATTTTCTTGAAAATTTACACAGTTGTACTATAAACATCTGCGAGTGTTCTTAGCTAGGTTTTGTGTCGAGGTACCCCCGATGAATATCGAAAAATCGAGATAATCGGGTTATAGAAGGAGTGATCCGATTTTAATCAAATTTGATACACTCATAGACAAAGACATAAGAAACGATATTCATAAGTTTCAAGGTTGCAGTTCTTACAATAGGATAGAAAATCGATAATTTATATAAGGCAAGATGTTTGTGTGTGCGTCTGTTTATCTGCCTGTATGTCTGTATTTTTTTCAGCCCTTTTATTTTAGTTTTTGCTTTGAGTTTGGCTCCCTAAGTAGATATAATTGTAGTTCTTAGTCTCAGCCATAATACCATTTACTCAGAGGACTTATTTAGCCTTTAAAATTTAGTTTACGAGGAAAGAAACCTATTTGATATCGCTACCAGGAAATCAAAATTTGACTTACATCCATTCATTTTTCTTTCAGTTTACGGTTTCGCTTTAAGTGGAAACAACCATTGCTTTTTAGTGTTTCGTGCCAATGTCCAAAGTGTCTGAGCTCCAGGACCAAGGATTTGTTTTAAAGCTTTCATTACACCCGAGCAACGCCGGGCTATACTGCTAGTTGATTATTATATAATATTTTCTCTTTATTTTTTTTCAAATCAGTCTTAACATGACATCACGATATATCTCAATATTACATGATAATAACGTTATGACAAAAATTAGCGAGATGAATATTTAAAATTAAGAATTAGAATTAATTTTGACGCAACACCTTCGAAAAAAAAATCCTCAATTTATTTCAATGAAATATTTTCAAACATAACTAGACAGATTTACAAGGCAAATTTATTTGTGTCAAAGACTTCTTTTCAATACTTTTTTGCAATTATATTCTGTGTTCTATTTGGGTTATTTTACGACCTATCAACCCTTTTGCAGGTTATTTAAATCCAGAAAATAATTACATTTTAGGTCTTTTCGTGAATGATTTTTTACTGATAATATTTCAATTAATTCCCCCGTACATATCAGGGAGAAGAGGTGGATTCATGCCTTTCTCAACAGGCATTTTTATCTAAGTGTATACAGCGAACCAGACTTGAATTAGGAATCAGAGATACGATTTCCAATTTCTAGTCCATATCCAGCTCATGTCACGTGATAATCACAAGCAGTTACCCATCTAGGTGCTGACCAAATTTGTCCTTGTTTAACTTCAATGATCGTATGGCAACACCTGTTTTAACGCGATATGGCCATAAACGACACTTAAGAATTATTCCTCTTAAAATTTGTCAGTCTCAAATATGTTCAGTCATATCCACCCATACAGTTAGCGACTTTTCTCGAGTTGGTTCAAAAACAATTTAATATAAATTTCCTCCTAGTTGGTACTGAATATTGCAAATTCTATTTCGTGTCGAGCGAACGAAATATGTTCAGTACCATCACGATTATAAATCGAACTCGCCATTGGAGATGCTTAAGGCGCTCTGAAAGTAATACCTCCTATTGGTTACCACTCAATTTCGTGACAAATGAAAATAACACTAGTTGCTAAAGATGTCGGTTACAAAACGTTCTCGTAAGTCATGACCATTGACTATACTTTTTTTACCGCAATATGAAAACGCAGAGAAACCGCTGTTAGAACATGTTGCATTAGACAATCGCTGAAAAGCATAAAAACCGATTCGTACACATAGATAAACAGATATAGATAAGCGACGATAGTGTTTTATGCTTGGACTCAATTTTTACATTTATACAGGGTGTTCATAAAGTTCGTGTGAACATTTAAAAATTCATAACTATTTGTATTTGCGATAGAAATAATTTGTAAAAAGGATTAGAAAGAAGTAAATCTATATTTTTTCATGTTTTATTAAATTTTTTTTAAAAGTTACCACATGTCCTCCATTATTAGCAATACAAAGGGGAATATGATTTTGCAGTTCATATTTTTTTCTTATCTAAAGATTGTTGCAAATTTTGTGATAAAGAATTATTCAATAATTATGCTTAAAAGTAAGTACATTAAACTTTATAACATTTTTACAGATAATTTCTATCACAAATACAAATAAAGTTATGCATTTTTTAAAGTGCACACGGACTTTATGGACACCCTGTATTTACATACGGCCTATTAACTACTTTCATCCATAGATATAGCATAGCAGAAATATAACAATTTGCTGCTAAAAGTTTTATACAAGGAGTGCGAAAGTATATATACCTATTTTTACAGCTTTCTGCATATACATTTTAAAATGTGACACTTTTTAACCTTTTTCTACACACAATATTCCGATCTCAGTAAACATTTTTTTCTTATGTTGCTTCTTTCCCGTATATAATTGATATTTTTAATTGAACATATTTTTTATTACTTCAAATGTAATTTAGTGGATACCCGTAAATTGAGTAGACACTGATTATTTAATACAGCATTCATTTTGTCGAGGAAACTTAAAGCAATCTCCGGCGGGATTCGAACCGTTCGTCTACCTGTGGAGGCAGAACTACCGTCTGGTCTGGCGTGCTTTAACCTCTTTTAAACGTTCATATTCCCTAAGCTCAATTCAGTTTAAATATCAAAGCACAACAACCGGGTATTGTTATTGAATTTGCAACGTTTTCCGAACGTTCTGGCCTTCACTATATTTTGAATAAGATTATGGAATTTCGGTTAATATTTTCTATATTTTTTCTTTTATAAGGATCAGATATTATCTCGATGAAAGTTGGCGCTATATAATCGACATCAATTCTCAATAGAGCATTGGTGTTGAAGGACATCAATTTATGAATTTTGGTGACCTAAAGAGCTAATGTCTCAGTAACCATATTTTTACCAGAGCTCATATTAATGATGTTCGCAATTAGTTTGCTCTAGTACTTCGTATTACTGGTTCCCATATTGTATTCATTTCTGTGCTTGGCCGGATTATGAGATTTTTGTAGCTTAGCAATTGCACTAATTTCTATAGTTTTCATATTTTCCAGTGGTGTTCTCCATTATTTCAACTATTATTTCAACTTCATTCCACAAGCGACGGTGATCTTTTCTCTTCCTCATTAAATGTGGAATCAGCTACGCTTGATGTTTTAAAAGATTTCTTCCTCGTTTTAGAACTTGCGGTTTTCTTGCAGCCTTATCTAAAGATCATATCCAGTCTTTGATAAATTCTTCAGTTTCCATCTTGTCCACGTTGCTGGTAAAGTGCAGAAGTCAGGAAGACTCGCCGAGCCCGACTCCAACGGGCTCACTACATAGTAGAAAGGTAGGGGACCCGTCGGAGTCGCGCAAAGAGAGCATTCGGTTAGGATTTACAGCTTCTTCGAGAGAAGGGAACAAATATCCAAGGTCTTCTTACATCAAATCGGTGTTCTTGTATAAAAATTCAGTATTCGAGATTTATCCAATGATAAATCGTTATTATTGAGGTACTTTTCCTGGTTCATTTTGTTTTCAATCCTACAAATATTTTACTCAAATATAGCTTTGTTCAATGAACAAAAATATCATCTGGTGAAAAAGATTCATGAAGGAATAGGAGATCATTATTTAAACTGTTTACATTCGGACTAGTGTCAGCTTTGTTACCACAACTTTTCTCTAACTGCCCTCTTCAGACTTTGGATAATCTCCGGTGTGAGACTTTCCTCATTTCATTTCTCATGTCTAGTGTAACCTCAAACGCATAATTATCTTTCGGTATTTCGGCAAAATATCCAAGTCAATTAAAGAGTTGGTTTGTGAATATGGTGACATTAATTGTGAGTTCAATCCCTGAGCCAGGCAGTGTGTCCTTTGATTCGGTGGAAACAGGGCGAGCAACTGAACATTATCAGAAATAAAAATTAGACAAGATATCTCTAGACAGAAACGTTGGAACTAGACCAGTCTACTCCCGTAGACTAAATAAAGAGTTAAGTTCGAAAAGCTGTAAAGTACCGAGATCGATAATGAAGGCCGGAGGAAACGACAACAAAAACGCTTTGATTTCAGGAAGTTCGCAATGAACTCGTTGTTTAATCTACATGAAAGTGAGAGAAAAAAAAAGACTGAGCTTAAACTTAAGTAAACATAATCTGTTTTCATAAGAAAGAAGACAACCCCAAAATGATAACTGCAGGTTGGAGAAACTAAAATATAACAAGTTTAAAAATTTGAATACATGGGAAGCGTTCTGAGAGGATTGTGACATTGAGATCCAAAGACGCATCGGCATGGTCAATGACGCATTTCAAAGTTAACCAGAGCACTGAAAGACAGGGAAATCTCATTGTGAAATGAAGAAAAGAGTGCTGGACTGCTATGTAATATCTATCCGTCTGTATGGCAGTTAATGTTTTGGCAATCTCATCAAGGACGAAAGAGAGGCTCGAAGCAGCAGAAATGTGGTTCTACAGAAGGATGCTGAGGATACATGGATTGGGCGCATGAGCAACGATGAGGTGTTGTAGAGGATGCAAAAGAAAAGAAAACTCATGCTTAACATCAGGAAGAGACAGCTGAGGTTCCTGCAATACCTAATGAGAAAAGAGGGCCTGGAGAATCTAATATTCAGAGAACGGACAGAGGGAAAGCGAGACAGGGGAAACCAGCGAGAAACATATATTTTGATAAGCTTGAGCAAATGGATAGCGGAGTGGGGTTTGGGAGAGATACCAAGAGGAAAATTTTTGAGAGTGACAAGAGACGGGGCCAAGTGAAAGTCAATAATCACCTATATATCCTGAAAAAAAAAAAAACCAAAAAAAAAACACGACACATGAAGAAGAAGAACAAGAACAAGAATAGACTAGTTTCGTCCTATTGTTCATGTGTAGGGATAGCTCGTTGTTTGGGTTATTTCTTTTTCTGGTCAGTTATTGTTTCTCCTTAGTCTGCAACTCTAATTCTCAGACCAGGAATTGAATTCATTTACTATTCTCCTATATTCAAATTCATTTAGTTGAAGTAAGTGATTAAGTTCTCACTCATATTCATCACTAAAGTTTGATTCTATGTTCACGACTGAATTAGCTATATAAAGTTTACTTAATAGCAATGAAAGCAGCGAGTAACGGGACAATTAAGAACTTGCTTATTAGATTTGGGAAATATCAATTTCTTAGCGATAGTCAAAAGATTTATCCAGTTTTACTGAGTTACAACCTTTAAAAAATTAAATACCTGGGAAGTGTTATAACAGAAGACGGAAAGTGCGACACAGATCTGATGGCGAATTGGCGTGGAGAAGGAAGCATTCCAGCAGTTGAGTAAAGTATTAAGAAACAAGACGATTTCGCTATAAGCAAAGAAGAAAGTACTGGATTGCTATGTGATGTCAGTACTTCAATATGACAGTGAATGCTGGACAATATCATCAAAGATTAAGAAAAACTTAAATCAACTGAAATTTGGTTCAAAAGAAGGACGTTGCGAATATCATGGATCGAGCATGTGAGCAATGATGAGGTCTTAGAACTGATGGAAACGAAAGGGAAATTAATACTGAGCATGAGACAGTTGAAGTTCCTGGGGCAAGTAATGAAGAAAGAGAGCTTGGAAAATCTGATACTAACAGACCATATAGAGGAAAAAAGAGACGGGTAAAGCAACGGATAACATATTTGAAGGATATAATCAGGTGGGTAATGGAACGAGGGTTGCGTGGAGTAACAGGAGAAAGCGTGCTAAGAGCCACTAGGAATAGGGAAACGTGGAAAGTCATAATCACCTACGTCCTGAAGGGAACAGGGCACATAGAAGAAGAACCTTTCCACGACTATTGAAGACTTTATAGACTGATAAGCACTGGTGAATAATTAATTTTTTTTTATTACAAATTAAAATTTTTTTCGATATTTTGACAACGCTTACTTTTATATTCTTCAGTTCTTTCTTCTGAGCAGACTTAAATGCAATGTTAATTGCCTTCTCTTCTCCTTCTCCTATCCCCTTGGATTCCATCCTTCTCTCATCCTTTCCCCAACACACCCTTTATTAGTTTCTTTCCCTTTTCACTTGACTGTCGCAGCTCTCTTCACACCAGTATTGCCATCCTTCTCTCGCCCTTTCTCTGACACCCTGTAACCGATTCCTCTTCTCTTCTTATGTAACCTTTCACTCTTCTCTTATGTAACCCCCTGCGCACTACTTGCACTATTGCTTTGCTTGGGGTGAAACGATTAAAAAAATAATTCCGTTTGTTTTAAAATATTCCATGATTTTATGTTCTTGCATTTAAATTTTTTATCCACAGTAGTTATCAAAGATAATCCCAGGTTACACTCTCTCGTGAATAGAGTAGATGAGCAAGAGAATACCCAGCTAGATTCCCAATAGTTTTTTTGGATTACCATAGAATAATGCGCTCAACAGTTAACCTCATACTGTATTGCCATACAAACTGTCGTATAATGCCAGTTTTTATTATCAGTTTTTTACGCAAAAATAAGAGGCCGTACTATAAACAGGTAAACTTTTTTTCTGAAGGAGTGAAAATTCATATAAATAAAAAATGGCGTTTTATATACATGAACTCTCATATTTACACGTTTTGTTGTTTGTTTTTTCTTTCCCAAAATTTTACCGCACGAGGCACTCAACGTGGTAATGCTTGGCTCACTAGATCAATCACGACCCTCACTTAATGCTCCATACGTTCGGCATTGTACTATATGTAAGCTATACTTAGTAAATTACTGTTTCACGGTCTATTCCTTTCTGTTGATAATATAGGGAGATTAAGTTTTTTTTTTAAATTAACTTTTGTTTATTAAAACCTTCTCTCAGAAATCCCGACTCCGCCAAGTACACGTAGAATGCAGAACTTACTTAGGTAAGTTAAACTATTTCATTTCCTTTGCCGAATTATGTCAAATGATAACTGCTATAGAATACCTTTTTATCGATTCTAACAAATTCTTTTGAAAAAGCAAACTTTATAGCAGGAAGATACAAAATATAAGTGACTAATATAATCGAACTGATAAAAAAAAAAATATATTTTTAAAGTTTTACTTGGAGATTACTTTTAATGTACGCAATTCCATAACAAGGTAAGGTTTTGAGTTTTTATAAAATTACCAGACTGACTGTTGAACTAGTAACGTGAAGCGACATACACTAATAAATTTTAACAGTATTCAGAAATTATTCTCTCAAACAACTATGCTATAATATAAACATGACTTTGAACTGTCCGAGAAAGCAAAAAATGAATGACATTTCTTTAAAAAAAAAAAAAAAAATGGGCCGATACCAAAAATATAAACCAAATAAGAATGTCAATAAATCAAACTCCTCTACTAACTGTATATTTGAAAAGAAAAATGTATCAATGAAACAAAACTCTTTACAAAAATACTTCAATGAAACCTGATCTTTTACAAACTCATTTCTTACAAACAATACATATTCTATTCATATGAATGCATTCTAAAAATATTGCCAGCATTAAATAACTCGTCAAGGTTGATAAACTAAGCTGACTGTTGAATATCTTTCAACTAGACTTCATCAATAGGAATCTTCGTCAAAGATTACATTTTGGTTAACGATATATCAAACTCAATTCTGTGAAATCAGTCTGATCCAAGTACGAAATTTACAAATGGTTTTGTAGGAAGACCTTCTAGCACAAGCATTATTCTCTAACACTAATTTAGCGGGAATTTTTAAAAAATGAAAAATAATGGAAAAGTACATTTTTTTTACTTCAGTTTTTAAACAGGATTATAAAAAAGCAAAAAGTATATTTCCTTACTGAAATGGAAGCGTTCAATAAATTTGTTTTGTTTTTACATTTTATTAACCTTTTGAAGATTAATATTTTTAGATTATAAGCATTTTAGGATATTATAATTTTCTTAGACAAGTCTTACTATTTAACCCATAGCTGGGAGAAGAAAGGTTTGATTCCTAATTTTCCCTAGAGTACTTTCATGCAAGTGAATATAAGGAACCCGACCCGACCCATTCCATGCCTTTAACTATTACGCCACCTCCACCACAAGTACTGTTTTACATCGGTGAGACGACGAAAAGCGGTAAACTGTCCATTGAAGTACCATTGTTTTAACTACTTCAATTGAGATTTTAATTTTTAACACCTTGGTGTCGACTTGTAAGAATTTTTATACTGTATTCAGATTAGCGTTTTCTAGAATTAAAATTCAAATTTATTTAAGCATAATTTCATACGTGAAATGTATCTAATTGGTGATTAAAAACTATTTCTAATTTCAGATAAATCTGCCTTTCATGTATCTAATAAAGGAATAATGAGTAGAAGAAGCCAAACGCTGAACAACTATTATTTTTTAATATTTGCCCAAATAGAAAGGTGCTGTCAGCGTTAAATTTAGCACAGCCCTGGTTTTTAGTGTAAATTAAAAATTTAAGTAAAAGAGGCGTTTTTCTTTATTTACTATTGTAGGGTGAGTTGTGGGACAGTGGATATCGGCTCGGAACGAGAAACCGGGGAGCCGAGTTCGAATTCCAGTTGAATCCATTGTATTCACTTACGTTCAAATACCCTTGGGAAAGGTGTTAATCCGTCTCTTCCTTCCAGTTATGGGTCAAATAGCAGGACAGACTGGGTTCTATAGCCTTGGTCGGCAACCAGTCTACCGCAGCAAGCAACCTACTGCGGGATAATCTTCTGCCCAGTCAGTCATGTCTCGAAAGAGACATGATCGCCCAAGCGTGTATCACGTATGGCACTTGAATGACTGAGGGTGAGACGAGCTAGTAACATTTTGTTCGAACAAAAGTGTTTTTTTGATAGCTGCACCCGTAGTTAGCCTAATTCGAAAAGTTGACACTAATTGATTGGCTTTGTCTTAAATATCGAAACAGATTTTAATTCAACCAGAAAATGAGCATCCGGACAGCTGACAGTTTCAGAAAGAATGTTCAGCATATTTTTGAAGAAATTTCAAATTAAAACAGGAACGCAACCAAGAAAAAACATCCTTTATATTTACGATGAAATTTTCTGAAAAATATGTTCTATCGTTTTATTAACATTTTGAAGAATTTCTGAATATATTTGTCTCTTTGGATATGAAGACTATTCTCTAAATTGAAATTCACATACGTTCTGCTAAGAATAAATAAGTAATTCTGTGAAAAAGTGAAGAGGAAAAGAGAACAAAAACTGGAAAGAGAAAGAAGAAAAAACGACTGGCGGGGAGAGAGAGAGTGAGAGAGAGAGAGAGAGAAAGAAACGACAGGAGAGAAAGAAGAGAAAAAAGACAACGGGTAAAAGAAGAGATTTGACTCTTTGGATATGAAGACTGTTCTTTAAACTGAAATTCAGATATGTTCTTGTAAAGAATATTCCAATCAGTAAGTAATTTTATGGCAGAAAAAGCAAAAAAAAAAAAAAAAAAGTGGGGGTTAAAAGAAACGTGGGGGGTTAAAAGAGAGAAAAAGACGGCAGAATAGAAGAGAATAAGAGAGATGGAGAAAAAAGAAACTACGGTAAAAGAGTAGAACAAATAAACAAACAACAGGAACAAGAAAAAGGGTAAAAGAGAAAAAAAAAAGAAAAAAAAAGAAAAAAGGAACGATAAATTCCCATTACACGCCCGGATAAGGTGCGCATATTTTTAGGTTTCAATTCGCAGCAATCATTTTTTAACCATTTTCATATATGCATTGAGTGTGTATAATATATATATATATATATATATATATATATATAGGGGGGTGGCATACATAAGCTTCTAACTTAGCATTCCTATGTTGGTATATTTGGAATTTGAAATATGTCACTCATTTACTAGCTTGGCATTCCTGAAGAAAAACTTGTATTTATGACAAGGTATCTAGAGATTTAAGTCATTACCATCTAACTATGACAGAAATTTGACTCGCTCATGAAACGAGAGAGCCACGCGAAAGGACGTTTTTAAACAAGATATCCTATATTAAATTTTGGGAAAGTAAAAGCGAGATTATTTTTTTCAAAGGAAACATTGTTATTCAGCACTAAATCAATTTTCATAGTTAAAATCCTTCGATATATTTTTTATTGTCTATGTGCTCAAATAAACTTTTCTAGGCAAGGCAAAAAAAATATGAATATTAAAAAATGTTACTAGTAAAAGAACAAATTCTAGCACGAACTGTTTAGCATTTATTTGGCTGCACAGAACCAAACGCTAAAAGTACTTCAGATATCAGTTACCACAATACTGGCAGATTTGAATAAACATATGCGAATAAATCTTTTAATGCTTCTCATAAGTAGTATCTTCATCGAATTGTAATAGCATAAGTAAAATTTACTCTTAAGCAATTGTAAATATTCTCTAAGAATTTTTGTTATTGATTTCAATCTCAATTTCACACACGTGGTCATTAGTCCTTGACAAGAATTAGAAATGGATATATAATTTATTTAAAAGATTCCTTTTTAATGTAAATATTTATTTTCTGTGTACACACTTGTTTGAGCGGACACCTCTGTTTTTACACTGTTTTAAATGCACTTAAATCACGAAGCCATACTTAGCGGCAGGAATCGAATCTTTACTTAATTTTTTCCATCATTGTACAATTACTACAGCGCAAGTCAGAACGGCACGCTTCTGCTTGAAAAAAAAATTAGATTTTCTGTCGGGTAACACATTTTTCTTTAGTACTGCTCCATTAAGTCGGTTGATATTAATTTCACTGTTTGGTCATCAGTAAAAACGGCAGCCCAATAATCCAAATACAGGTCGGGGATAGTAGAATCAAGCAGGTACAAAAATTTAAATACCTGGGAAGTGTTATAACAGAAGACGGAAAGTGCGGCACAGAGATCCGAAGGCCAATTGGCATGGCAAAAGAAGCATTCCAGAAATTGAGTAAAGTATAACAGGACAATTTCGCTAGAAACAAAAAAGAGAGTACTGGATTTGTATGCGTTGTCCGTTCTTCAATATGGCAGTGAATGCTTGACAATATCATCAAAGATGAAGGAAAAACTTGAAGCAACTGAAATGCGGTTCTACAGAAGGATGCTGTGAATATCATGGATCGAGTATGTGAGCAGTGATGAAGTTTTGGAAATGATGGAAACGAAAAGGAAATTAATACTGAGCATCAGGAAAAGACAGCTGAAGTTTCTGGGACATGCAGTGAGGAAGGAGGGCTTAGAGAACCTGATACTAACAGGCCAGATAGAGGGGTAAAAAGAGACAGAGGAAAGCACCGGATAACATATTTGAAGGACCTAATCAGGTGGATGGTGGAATGAGGATTGAATGGTATAAAAGAAGAAGGCGTGCTAAGAGCCACCATGGATAGGGATACGTGGTAAGCCATAATCGCATACGTTCTTAAGGGACAGGGCATATACAAGAAGAAAAGAAGAATAAAAAAAAATCCACAGAAAAACGCATTTTTTTGTCCGAGTTGACAAAAAGACAAAAGACAGAGACAGACAGAGCCAAGCTGAAATATTGAATTTTTTTCCTAACATATTTAACCCTTTGTTGCATATTGGTTACAACTGTAACCAATATGAAACAAAGGGTGAAATATTTTGGTTCTTCAATTTTTGAATGTATGCCTACACGTGATAATAGCTCTTTTATATTGTAAATCACACGGAAATTGATATATTTTTAATTTATTTAAAGGTTATTTTTAATGGATACTCGTATTTAAGTAGAAACTCTTTTTTATAATTAAACAGTATATTTATTTATATCTACCGGTCTGAATAATAAAGAAATCTTGTCTGGACAATCTCTTACTAACAAGATTTATCAGCCCTGTAAATATAAATATACTGTTTAATCATTAAAAAGAATAGTGTCGACTTATATACGAGTATCCATTAAAATTATGTTTAAACAGATAAACTAAAAATATGACAAAGTTAATCCATTTCCTGTGTGTGTGTGTGTGGCATTGAGATCCGAAGACGCACCGACATTGCCAAGGACGAATTTCAAAAACTAACCAGAGTAGTGAGAGACAGGAAAATCTTATTGGAAAACAAAGTTGGACTACTGTGTAATATCTCTTCTGTATAGCAGTTAATGTTTGACGATCTCTTCAAGGAAGAAGGAGAGGTTTGAAATGCTGAGGATACCATGGCCCGAGCACGTGAGTGATGACGAGGTATTGAAAGGGATTCAAACGAGAAGAAACATCATTATTAACATAGTGGAATGAGGGCCTGAAGAATCATATCATCATAGAATAAGATAGAGAGAAACAGGGAAAACCAGAGCGAGACATATTTGAGGCTAGACAAATGAATGGCAGAGCAGTGTTTGGGAGAGATACCAAGGAGAAAAATTTTAAGAGCGACAAGGGACAGAGACAAGTGGAAGTACATAATCGCCTACGTCCTGAAAGAAAAGTAGAGGATAGCAGAAGGAATCATGGACTTGCTGGAGTGTGACAGGTTAACGAGCATTTTTCCCGTATCTTTAGCAACAGTTCCTATGTATGAGATCCACCAGAGTTTTAAGCATTGTTTAAATTCTAGTAGGCACCCAAGGTAGGAGGGTTTCATGAGAGAACATCCATTAATAACTGTTGATCAAAGCTTCGAGTCCGATGGTCTCCGATGGAATGTAGCTAGTTTCGTTTTCGAAGCATTGAATGTTCTGTTATGACGGAAAATCAATTTCTATTTGAAATCAAATGTTTCTAATGCTTTCCACTTGATTACACCTCTGTGCATGAAATCAAACCAGAAATCAATACATCAATAAGCATTATCTTCCTTTATGTTGCACAGTTTTATTCAGAAGACAATATGATTTCGTCAGGTTAAAATGGGATCGTTCACAAAGCGATAGCCTTTGAAGCAGCTTGCTAATATTATATTTAATGAATCTTGAGGATTTCATAATGATGTGTAATTTCAGAATATTTTTATCGACATGTGATTGTGACCACTAGTGTAGTGGATATCGACTCGGAACGACAAATCGATGAGTCTGGTTCGAATTCCAGTTGAATTTCTTGCATTCACTTACGCACAAATACCCTTGGGAAAGGTATTAATCTATCTCTTCCCTTCAGTTACGGGTTAAATAATAGGACAGATTAGGTTATATAGCCTTGGCTGGCAACAAGTCTACCGCAGAAATCAATGGTAACCTATTGCGAAATGATCTTTATATCGTTCAATACATGGTTACCCAAAGCGTTTATCACGTATGGCACTTGATTGAGTGACTGACTGACTGTAGTTGTTTAACTTTTGCGATAGAATTAGTATCCACATTGCTTAAATGTCTGTTTGGGTCTCATGTAAGAGAAATAAATTTTTATGTATCTAAGCTAACAGAGCTGGTAGGATTCTCAAATAAAATAACCAATTTGGTAACATTTTTGTTTAGATTTAATTCCATTTAATGTTATTAAAAGCATAATAACATCAGGATTTGCTTAATACGTAAATTTGCCTACCGTTGCTTAGGAAGAAAAATTTACAGAAAGAGGATCTATCTCTATCCCTGAATAGTACAATTTAACGTTTTAGACGTGCAAGCAATTCTAACAATGGATGTGGTATTTTGATAGTAAAATTTCTTCACAGATGAAAAGAGATTCTGTTCTGAAGAAAGATATTAAGAATATTATAGACAGAACATGTGGAAACGAGAATGATTTATTTCTGTGCCACTGGTGTGACTTAATTAATATCGACTCCGAATGAGAAATCGGAGAGCCAAGTTCGAATTCCAATCGAATCCTTTTCATTCACTTACGTACAAACACCCTTGAGAACGGTATTAATCTGTCTCTTATCCCCCCCCACCCCCCCAGCTATAGGTTGAATAGCTGGACAGCCTGGGTTCTATAGCCTTGGTTGGCAACCAGTCTACCACGGAAAGTAATGGCAAACTGCTCTGAGAAAATCTTCGACCACGAAAGAAACGTGATCGCACAAGCATGTATCACTTATGACATGTAACTTAGAAAAATTTTACTCTCAATACATACAGAAAAAGATCTGGAGAAATTAATAGTGATGTTTGTAATTTTAAAGAAAACTTTTTTTGTTTTAAACTTATTATTTTTGACCAATATTTCTGAATTTATGAACAAGGATGTGTACTCCCATTACTTAAATTTAAGCATGGGTCTAATAGAAATATTAACATTTTTAAATAGTAAAAGAAACCGAAACAAAAGTAGTAAATGTCAACTGTAAGCATATTTACCCAGTGGAGCGAGATGTGACAAGTTCTTTTTAATGTGGGCAGTCGACCGCTTACAGACAGACGAAGAAACAATTCTCCAGTCCCCTTCAACCGTCGGTTGAGCTGGGCCCCGGTGACGAACACCTGGTCCACCCATCTGGTGTCATGAGGTGGCGCGGCCGCGAGACACTGTTTCTCGGGGCCGGGCATCTACTCAGTGTAATTTTTCTTAAATGCACACCTCTCCTCGCGGACGGAGTTACAACTGAGCCGTACTCTGTCTTCGAGGATAGAGACGCAACTGAGAGATGGTTAAGATCCCCACCTTATTTGCATAAGGTCCGAAGGATGCTGCGGATATCGTGGACTGAACATGCAAGCAACGTGAGGTGTTGGAAAGAATTACAACAAAAAAGGAAATTAATACTGAGCATCAGGAAGAGACAACTGAACTTCCTGGGACACGCAATGAGGAAGGAGAGCTTGGAGAACCTGATACTGACTGGACAGATAGAAGGAAAGAGAGACAGAGGAAGGCAGCGGATAACATATTTGCAGGGCCTGATCAGGTGGATGACGGAACGGGTGTTGGCAGGGGTAACAGGAGCAAACATTCTAAAACCTACAAGGGATAGGGAGACGTGGAGAACCATGATCGCCTACGTCCTGAAGGGACATGGCACATCAAAGAAGAAGAAAAAGGCAAAAGTAACACCCTAATATACAAATTACAAATTAAACGAGTACAAAAATTTAAATATCTAGAAAGAGATTTAACAGTAGATGGAAAATGCGTTACTAAAACCCGAAGGTGCATTGAGGGATAAAAAATTCCTTCCAAAGGTTCAGTAATGTATTAAGAAACCAAAGAATGTAATTGTGCTCTTTTGTACTATCGGTATGCATGTGTAGAAATGAATGCTGGACCAGCTCACCACAGATGGAGAAGCAACAGATATGTGATTCTACAGAATGATATTGATAATAGCATGAACCGAACATGTGACCAACGACGATATTTTGGAGAGAATGGAGTAAAAAAAGAAAAAAGAAAAAAGAAAAAAAAGGACATTTAAGCATACCATCTGAATAAGAATTAATATTTTAGAGCAAATAATGAAGAAAGAAGGCTTCAAAAATTGGACAACCACAGGGAAAATTGAAGGGAAAAGGAACAGAGGGAAACAAAGCATAATATACTTAAACTTGTGTAAATAGATGACAGAAAGTTTAGGAGAGTTTTTCAACAATTAATTTCACCCTGTATATGACGCAAGGGTCATTCAAGGAAGCGGGTTACAGAATAAAAATAACTTAATAATTAATAAAAGATAATGTCAACAAAACACAACGGACCGTCGTAATTTAAAAAAAAAAGTAAGGAAATAACAATAGATAGATCCTGAAAGCCAATCCTTAGCTGTAAACAAGCTATAAACATCTACTCCTGCTCAAAAGACGGATAAGGGGTGTGAACCGGACCATAGGCGAATCTGAAAGAAAATACTTCTACGTACGACAAAATGCAGGAAGTTGTGAAGAGTCATAATTGCATATTGTAGGCAAATAGTAAAGACGAAAACATAACGAAGCTAAGAGAAGTGTTAGAATTATTAAAGGAGATAAAAAAAATAACATTCGAGATGCTTAAACATCGACAAAAGCAGTGGGATTGCTTTAGATTCTGGCCAATTTGGCGAAAGTTTAATAAAAACCAGTTGCTTCAGTATTTGTCTATACTTCTGAGATGAGGTAGTATTTACACTATTCGGACTATTTATTTACAAGGTTTTGGCCTTTGTAAGTTCCGGCCTTCTTCAGCTGCTAGGAATTTCGAACCGTAACCATTATTACGATCACTGGGTTATTATTAATAATTATTTAAATTATTTAAATTCCCCGCATGAATCCACTTCTGGTAGTCATGAGTTATCTCTTTTTAACCTAACTCTCTAAGTTATTTGTTCACCACTGCTGTAGCTTGGTATTGAACTCAGAAGAATTTGGGTCAAATCACTGGAACTAACCATCGTCTATATTAAATGGGTCATGATTACTAGAAGTGGCTTCGCACAAGGAATGAGAATAATATACCCCAATTATCGTAATAAAGAGTTCGGTTCGAAATTCTTAGCACCTGAAGAAGGCTGGGACGTACAACAGTCGAAACCTTGCAAAAATGACAAAGATGAGGACAATAGTTCGAAAAATGTAAATAGTGTAAACGAGTTCCTTATTAAGAAAAAAACTTAAAAACAACACACAGTTGCACTCATGGGATGGATTTTGATGTTTGTTTTGTCTAAATGAGTATCAATTCCTAGTGTGTCATCTAAAAACTAAGAAAGAAGGGTGAGGATTTTTATAGTTATGTTTTATTTCATAGCGAAATTATTTTTTTCTTTTATAGTAATGTCAAAATTGTATTCATAAACAGTCAAGTGCTTTGGGCGATCAGGTCTCGAAAGAGACATGATTGACTGGGCAGAAGATTATCCCGCATTAGGTTGCCATTGCTTTCTGCGGTAGACTAGTTGTTGACCAAGGCTATAGAACCCAATCTGTTCTATTATTTAACCCATAACTGGAGGGAAGAGACGGATTAATTCATTTTCCAAGGGTATTTGTGCGTAACTGAATGCAAGGAATTTATAAACAGTACTTATGTTAAAAGTTGTTTAGTTCATATTTTTGAGACAGGTGTGTCCCTTTTAAAAATGTTATCCGGATTGACCCTGGTAAAGGGTAATTTCAGGTTGTTTGGAAATAATGGATTCGAGTTAGTTCTGTAATATGACCGGTAAAAATATGATGTCAATTAAGGAGAGAGAGAAAGAACTCCCTGACAACTTCTGAAGCGTGTGTGATTCTCTCCGGCTACCCTCCTACGCTATACACCGTCACCAACGAAGAATAAATATATAAATTTATATTTTTTATGTTTGTCGCTGCCTGTCAAAACAACTGTTCTTTCCCAGTAGCAACGTAAAATATATGACGATTCCAGGTTCTTGCATGTCCGTATATGGCTTACTGCCTGCTTTTCCTGGCATGTCATGCAGATAGGGCTTCCACCCTCCCTTTAGTCGGTATGAGAATGCTATAGATGCTTGCCCTATACGGAGTCTGGTCAGTAGCACTTTCTCTTTTCTGGACATTCTGGAACTGTGAGACTTTCTCATAGTCAGTTTTATCTCCTGTAATTTATTATTAAAAGACGTGCTTCAAAGCTCTGGCCACCTTTTTTTTTTCATCTATTTGTTGATGGTCTGTTTCTAGCCTGTCTATGGTATTCTGGTACTTGGGTTTGAATTTGAATAATTGGCATTCATGTCTAGAATGCTACCAATATGAACTCTGGTTATCTGGGTTAGTTGGTTGATTATGTTTAGCGGCATTTAAACATTTAATGTCGAAACCTAATTATCCCGCACGCAATTTTCTGATTTTAACTCTCGATAACGTGAACATAAATTTATTCTCTCAGGGCGAAGTTATGATTTTAGATATATAGTTTGGAGATCACAAAATGTATTGGTAATTTTACGATAAAAATGTATTTTTTATATATTTTTAGCATTTCATTGTTTGCCATTTTGCTATAAACTTACTCTACTGCGATGTGTCTACAATTTAAATAAATTTAGAAGTGTTCTCTCAAAACCACTTGTAGTTTCGCCATGTGTTTCAAACATCTCTTGAAATGAATAAATGATTTTTTTTATTATAAAACCTATCGTTGATTTAAACTGGGACCCTAACAGCTGAGGCCAACGTGGTTCACAGTCGACCTGGTTGTGGGCTTGTTTTACTGCATATCAACATCAAAGGATTATTTCATGTCGACAAAATTTTTAAAATAATTTCATTTGTTTGTTTAGCAGTTTATCAACTCCTTATGGGTTAAATTATTCCGAAATTAATTTTCTTGAGAGCATTAGTAATTACTTTTGCAAAGATTTATTGATGGTACTTTTACTATAGAACATCTATTCTTTTGCATTCTGAGTGTTTTGATCACAGTTTGGGGCCAACTATTTGGTCATTTTTGGGACCCTAACGTGTGATACCACTCGGGATCAGAGTGGCCCTGAGAACAACAGCAATTAAAAAGTGGTTCCATGATCTATAAAGAACCAATCTTTAGATCAGAGGCTTTGTTGCCGAGTATAATTTGTCGTAATACCCAGGGAAACTGGATATCTGGGACTTTCTTTGAACATGCAGAAACTATCAAAAGAGATAAGATGCAAGGCAACGCTTGCTTTGGCCTGAAAACAGACTAAAAAACAAAAACAAAATTGTTCAGAGACGTCTTCTTTACAAGACGCAGATAACTGTTACCAGAGATGGATTTGGATAGAAAGTTGAGGAATGTTTTTAGTGTAGGAAACAACGTTCTTTCTACTCTCCCCTTATAAATATGACAAATAGCGTTATTAGAGTAGGATTTGAGAAGTAGTTAATTTATTCAGGTCTTCCCGGTCTATGTATGAGTATGTAATAAACCTCTTTTTTGTTTCCGGTACATCATCATCTGTTTCTTTCGACACTAACTACGGCCTTCCTAATTCTCCGCTACTTTGTACAAAATAATATTACCCTATATGTTGACGTTAAAATAAAGGTCAGACTAACCAAAACCTTAGCACTCTCTGCAGAGTACCATACAGGGAATATTCAGCAATAAAGTCGACACAAGAAAGACTTCTTACTTTTGGGAGAGAAGTCTCGGAAACTGTTTATTAGTGACATTCAGTTAGTTAAGTGATCTACGTGATACACGCTTTAGTGATCATGTATCAAAAGAAACATGACTGACTGGGCAGTAGATTTTTCCTCAGTAGACTAGTTGACAACCACGGCTATAGAACTCAATCTGTCTTGCTATTTAACTTACAGCTAGATGGAGAAGAGACGGATTAATACCTTAAGGTTATTTGCGTGAAAATGAATGCAAAGGAATTGAACGAGAATTATAACTCAGTTCTCTAATTCCTCGGTCCATGCCAATATCCACTGCACCATAACGCATATTAGAAGATGTAAAAAAATGACTAAGTGATTCATCATTAGGGCAGGTGGATTTTGGAACCGTGGTACTGCCCCTAATTGACTTTGTAAATAAAACCGCAAAACATTTTTTTTAAAATCATTACTGTTTTTTGAGCAAACAAGTTTAGATGTTAAGCTTAGATTCAAAATCGTAGCGTTGGAATTTCATTCCGATGATCAGTGAAAGCTTTTTCGAACAGCCTTATAAAATTAATAATTTACTGAAGCTTTACTAATTTTATATGGATAAGATGAATGACGCAGGCACATTATTACTAAATCATTGCTCCATCAAATAAGACCTTCATTATTTTAAAGGGAAATTATGCGGAACAATTTGTCTATGTTATGATGTAATATATTATATACACCACAGTATTTTTGTGGATATGCTTAGCGGTGCATTGGATATCGGCTCGGAACAAGAAATCGGGGAGCCGAGTTCGAATTCCACTTAAATTCCTTGCATTCACTTACGCACAAATACCCTTGGGAAAGGTATTAATCCGTCTCTTCCTTCCAGTTATGGCTTAAATTACAGGACCGATTGGGTTCTATAGCCTTGGCTGGCAATTAGTCTAAAATTAAATAAAATGACTTGAAAAATATACTTTTGGTTATCTGGGAACTCCAAGTTACTTATCTGACAACAAACCAAGAAATTTTGAAGAGTGTGGAATCACCTTTTAATTTCTGTTGTTTCATGATCCATCCTGGCCTGGCATGGTTGATTTTAGAACTGTGGTACTACATGCAATTTGAAAGTTGGCATTTGATATAGTAAACAATGACACAAAATATTTTTTTTCCAAATTGTTACTGTTTTTTGAAGAAAAGTGTTTCAAGATTACGTTTATGTTCAAAATCAAACAGTTGAAATTTCATTCTGGTGATGAGTGAAGGAGTTTTTGAACAGCCTTATAAAATTTATAATTGACTGAAGCTTTACAAATATATGAACAAAATGGATGACACATGCACAATATAACTAAATTATTGTGCCATTAAATAAGAACTTCATTTACTTCAAAAAGAAATTATACTGAGGAATTTAGGTAAATTATCTTTAATGTTTTGGTGTTATATATACTAATCTGTTGTTTTTATTATGATAAAACAAATTTTATTCATTGAGTAGTCTTTTTAGTAATCTTTCAGAATTTCTTTTACAGTTTTTTATGAATCGAATACAGTAAAGAATGCAAATGTTGCTTTTAGCGATTCATAATTAGAATCATTTCCATTCAATGTAACGAATACAAAAATATCAATTTCATTTGGATTTATTCTTGAAATGGTAAAATTTAGAAGTCAGTTTTTAAGAAAAACCTGCGGAAATTAGCTATTTCTGTAGTTTCTCAGAATCTTAAACAAAATACTCAAAAGTTAGTGAAAACTATGAACCTAATTCTCCATATCAGGACATATGACATCAAAACCCCATCCTTCATATGACGTTCAATGCTGATTTTCTAAAAAAATAATGTTAAAAATCAACCTACTCTACTGCGCCGTGTCTACATTTTAACAAATTTACAAGTATTCTCTCAAACCCCCTTATAGTTTCACCATGTGTTTCACACAGCTCTCGAAATAAATAAATAAATGAAATTTTCAAATGAGGCGATCCACATGTTAAACCTTTTCTGTTGTATCATTTAAAAGACAAACTCGGTTACTATTGACATGGCACGTCAAAGAGAACGATTTCGTAGATGAGGAAAAAAAAAATCAACAAATAAGCGTAGTCACATTCCCCAAGAAATTAGTTAGCACATCGCACACACCAAAAGAAAACCGTCCCTAACATCGGCAGACCGAAGTATTTGAATTTACTTTCTTGCGGTATCACGAATTTATTAGCTAGAAATCACTTGTCAAGAGCAAGGATTAAGTAAAGAATTTCTTATATTTGTTCCGAAGTATGACATCCACGCCAGGAATCCCAGACTCTCAGAGCCATATTTTAAATTCCCTTAAGTAGTTATTGACAAAAATATTTGAAATTACCGGAATTCTGAACAAAGTAGTATTGCCTGACATTACAAATAGCATACCGCCCCACCAGAGATTGAAATGTAATTTAATCCAGTAACAGGTCAAACGCCTCGCTAACCTGTCAAATGTATCACTATAACTTTCCTCAACTTAATGTCATGAAACGTTCCTTGTTTTCAGGTCGCACTTTCCCAGAGATTGATTCATTTTCACTTGAATGATCCGGACTGAGAAAATTAGGAAAGAAGTCCCAAGAGTTTTGCTTGCCTTCATGAATCATATATTTACCACCACCAGTTGTGTATATTTCAGCCGGAAGTTGGAGAAAGACTCATTGGTTCCACCTAAGCGACTGAAAACAAAATTAACGCTGAATTTAGGCACAATGAGTTCAAAATGCAAATTACAGGTCGGGGATACTACAATCACACAGGTACAAAAACTTTATCTTGGAACTGTTCTAACAGAGGACAAAAAATGCGACACAGATCTGAAGGTGTATTGGCATGTCAAAAGCTATGCAGAGTATTAGGAGTCAGGAAAATTTCGTTGGATACAAAAAAAAGTGGTAATGTTCTGTTACGCGATATCTGTCCTCCTGTATAGCAGTGAACGTAAAATCTCTTCAAAGATGACGACAGAATTAACAGAAATGTGTTCTGCAGAAAGATGCTGAGAATACGATTGGCCGAACATCTGAGCAAAGACGAGGTTTTGGAAAAAATGGAAACAAAAAGTAATGTTATAGAATAAAAGAAAGAAAAAGGCAATGAAATAAGTGGGCTTGGGAAATCTGATACTCACAGGGCAGATAGAGGGGAGGGGAAAAGTGACTTGAGTAATTATATAGACGAACAGGGTTTGAGAGAAACAACAAAAAGGAAAATCTTATTAAGAACTACAAGGAACAGAAAGATTTGAAGAGCCATGATCGCCTGCCTTTTGAAGGGAGACGGTACATAAAAAAAACAGACGAGGCTTACTTTAGTCTATACATTTTGTTGTATTTGAAGTCAGACATTTCTGATAAAGCCACATGAGTTTTAAATTTTAAAAATTTGAAGCAAAAATTATATTTTTGTTGTAAGTCAAAACTCAAAGTTTTTAACTTCTAATACACTTAATAGCTTTTTATTAAAAAAAAAAAGTGACAAAAAAATTCTGCAGATCGGAAAATATCTTTGCGGTGTCTCTTGAGATCACACTTTTACCAACTAAATTTTCCACAGATTTATTTTTATGAAGGATTAAGCTGCGGTAACAGTCTCGAAACCACTCTTCTAGCTTAAAAACTGTAGTATATTTTAGCAAGGAACGTCTTTATTTACAATTTGAAATGGAATCTTTTTTCCACGCGAATGTTAAACCGGGGGAGCCGAGTTCGAATTCCAGTTGAATCCATTGTATTCACTTACGCGCAAATACCCTTGGGAAAGGTATTAGTCCGTCTCTTCCTTCCAGTTATGGGTTAAATAGCAGGACAGATTGGGTTCTATAGCCTTGGTCGGCAACCAAGTCTACCGCAGAAAGCAATGGCAACCTACTGCGGGATAATCTTCTGCCCAGTCAGTCATGACTCTTTCGAGATATGATCGCCCAAGCGTGTATCACGTATGACACTTAACTGACTGACTGTGGGGATGGGGGAACAGAAACTCATTTTATTCCTCAGCAGTGGAAGATTACCAAGTTCCTACATTTTGGGTGCGATTAGCAACCGACATAGCACAATTATAACCTTCAGTGCAAAAACTACTCCACAACAAATATAAAGCAAACCTCGTTTCTAGGTTTGCCGCAACAATAATTCTCATTTAGATATATAACTAACTCTTAATTGCATACACTGTGCACTTTATGTTATGCTTTTCATCACGATTATTCAGATAAACGGGGTGTTTCTCTTCATGGTGTCTTTCAGGAAAACAGGGGTTACATGTGGGTGCGTATTTTCTATTCAATCAGGAATACAGTACAAGGTTCTGCGTTACCAGTAAGAAAAAGAAGCAATATTAAGATGCTATATTAGAGTAACTAACCCCGCATCCAGCCAGTTTTAAATCAGAATTATCGTCCGAGAACGGTTGCTAACCAAGACTAGAGAACCCTGTCAGCTATTCTATTTAGTCCAATGAGAGGGAGCTGAGAAAGAAAGATGAATTCACCTCTTCCCTAAGAGCACGTAGCTGCAATTCAACGCACTCCGACTACCCGTGCCAATAACCGCTAAGCTACGTGTGAAACAACATGATTATACCTCAAAATTTATCTGTGTATCTTCAACACACATGACGCTAATTATAGAATATATATATAAGGGTAATGTGAGGAGAAAATTGTAATGTTTCTCTATGGATATTTAACCAAAATCGTTAAGACATTTTAATGACATTATACCGAGTAATTATGCGTTAAAAATTGCCATAGAATTATTTCTTATCAAAACAGTAATGAATGTTTCAAAATACGCATAGACTTGAAGATATCAAGTAGTTTTAAGCATCTGATGAGTGCAAAAATGAATCGATACCTAAAAGTTATGCGGACAAATATAATCATCAACTAAATGTTTTGTTTACTGTTTCGGTACATCACTCAAAGGGAAAGTAATAAAGTCACTATGACACAAGGGGTTTTGGAGTGTGAAAGAAAAGGAGAAACATGAGGGTACGAGAAAAATATTGCATTTTTTTTTAAATTTCATAGTTTGAAGAAAAGTATGAATCCAAAAGAGTTTCAAAAAAGAGAAATGCAAGAAACTAAGCTGTCAGTATAGAACAGTGGATTACATCTAGCCAAATAAAAAATGAATTTACCAGTCCTTGCTGCCAATCTTATACTTAAATTCATAAAGTCTAAATCCTATGGCAATGAACAGTTACCATTAAAGTATTTATTTAAAAAAAACGCACAGTAAAGTTATATTACAACCACTGGAAAATTACTAAAGTCGAGAATATTGCTGATTCTTTGGACTTTAGAATATAAAAAAGGTTTACCGGACCAGATATGACAGCAAGATTTAAAACATAGACGAATAATAAACTTTTAAATGCTAGAGAGAAAAAATTCCACGCACTTTACGAAGAACCAACTTTCTTAGCAAACGTTGCAATAAAATGAATATTTTTTTTATACTTCATTTCTGACGAGAATGTTAGACCGACAATATGCAACGTGTCATTCATATGGAGGTTAGCATCAATTGTTCTGATGGGAGTCATGAACGTGTCTTTCGGTTGATTAAGAGAGCAGTCTCGTTTTTCAGGCGTTTAAATTAAGCCATTTTTTGCCCCAATTAAACGGTTCATTTTTTAAAACCACTTACCAATTTCATTGTATTATCTGATCAGACTTATCTCGACAAGAGTCAATGATTGTGTCATCAGCAGAGATATCAATTTGAGAACTGATTTCATCAGGAAGGTCACTGATGAAAATCAGGAAGAAATTAGGTTTGGTTTATAACATTAATTTCAATGGGTTATTTAATGCCGGCAATATTTTTACAATTGATTTTTATGAATAGAATATATATTCTTTGTAAGAAATAAGTGTGTGCACCAACTACCTATGACGTATTTTTGTAAACTGTTTTCTTGTTGAGATATATTACTGGCAATATTTTTCCTTCAAAAAATGTATTCCTGGAATTTTAAAAATAAAACTATATTTTTATATTTTCATAGTGTTTTGACCCCAATTTGAGAATAAACTATTTTCCAATAGCTGGGACCCTAACATGTACTACCTCTACGGGTCAAGGTGAACCTGAGAACAACAGCAATTAAGAGGTAGTACCATGCTCCTCACAACTTCCCAATCAGAGGCATTGCTGCCGGATGCAGTTTATTGTCATACCCAGAACCGAAGAAATTTAGTTCATCTGCATTAGTACCAAAGGAATCTAGAAGAGGGGCCATTCAGTACAATTTTCATTTCGCGATTAGACGAAAGAGTTTGAATCAGTTCGAAAATTTGTCCAGATACCATCGGGGAGAATTACATGAAACCAATGCATAACTCCGAAAACTCTAATACAAACGGAAATCATTTTCGTTTCATATTCCAACTATTATCCTCATCTTTGTTATTTTTATCACAATGTGCCGGCCGTTGTGTCCTGCGGTCTTCATCAGATGAATATTGATCTGGTTAACCTCAAGGGAATTCCGAATTGACATTTCTTATATACGTGTATAGTTTGTTCTTATTACACTGTTCATATCAATGAATATCGTTTACTTATTTTTATTTAGTTTCCCGAGTGCAAGTACCTACTACCCGATCCAGGCCTTGAAATCACTATGTCATCAAATTCACAAACAACTAGGCCATTGTAGGGCAATTTGATCGAGAGACTTAGACATTGAAACAAACTCCTCTGCTAATTTGGCGGCTGCTGGTTGTCTTGTTAAGGCTTTTGCCATCACTTTTATTAGCGGTTCTCATATTGTATTTATTTCTTTGTTAGGACTACTTACGAGGTTATCAAAGCCTAGTGTATGCATTGATTCTTTCAGACGTCTAACTTCCCAGTGTTCTTCCTTGTTCAGTATTTTCTCTTTATTCCACTGGGACTATTCTCCTTCGACTGCGAGAAAAAACCCTCTTGAACTGTAATAAAAACAGGAAGCTTCTATACTCCAACGAACATAAGTCACTGGTGCCTCTGCAACAGGTGTTTACTCGTGCAACCAGATTGGCAACTAGGTCCCACCCATTCAAAGTTAGATTAACCAAATACAGACGACAATTCTACTCCTGCAGCTTCTCTCGCACTTACCGCATGTGGAACTCGCTTCCATATTCTTGCTTTCCTGACGGCTACAACCTCCAGGAATTTATATGCAATGTCAATACTCATCTGTTAACCACTTAACTAGTTCTTTTACCACCCCGTATATCCTTTCCTTTCTCCCCACCTTTGCAACTGTCATGACACCTGTATTCCCATCCTTCTCTTGCTCCTTTCTAACTGGTTCGTCTTCCTATTCACTCTCTTCTACTTAATCTATTTACTCTTATGTAGCCCCCTGCACATCAGTGGCATTACCGTCTTGCTCGGTGTGATACGATTAAAAAGAAATACCCCTATCTTACCCCCGACTAAAAAACCTTTCAGCATTCTGCTATTATTTTTTCCGATCATAGATGGAAAACAACCTAGTGAGCTTCAGTGGCCGCAGCAAATAAGCATTTCATCGATTATTCCTATCAAACTCATTTTATCAATCATCCCAAATTTTAACCCTACATCTATTCGATGAACGAGGGCTTATTTACTTTATACTTTATTTCGTGACTACATTATAATAATTTTCAAGTTCGAATGGTAACTTAAAGTGAACAATGACGACCATGGCAGTAAATCCCAGCATCTTTCACGATGGGTATTTCTCTTTTAGAGGATCCACTACTACTTTTTAGTAATATATACGCATTTCCACATAAACTATAAAATAAAGTATATATTGGTTCCTACCCTTTCTATTTTGATGTGACATTCTACTAGTTTCTTATAATGATAATTGTCAGGACAATATCAGTTATTAAAATACAACATCAGTATGCTGTCAAATTACCCTTCAAAGAAAGCTGAAATTCCTGTCACGATCAGGACAAGTTCTCGTTAATTCTGTGCTGTCATTACTTCAGCAGGCCATTTCTACTGTGTCAGCTACGTATGGCACAAATCTCAAGTGCAGGGCAGTCAGCGACTGCCAAACCGAATAGCATTAATTAAGTCGTGGATTGTCAACATCGAAATCGTATCCCAAGAAAAATTTGCGACACATAATTGCCAGCCATCGCAATGCAAAATGCACACTGCATGAGACGAGAGTAAATAGAGTCAACCAAGGAACGGTTACCGTCTCAAGATGGTTCAAGTTTAAAATTTATTCAAACGGCAACTATTTTTTTCTAAACTTTTAGGAATGACTGTAACTATGAGCATTTCAAACACGCATGTAACCCAATATAAACAATAACTAGATTTACACACAGTTTTTTTTTCAAATGTGGTGTAGCTTTGCTGTGCGGTGTGATGGAATGGATATCGGATCAGAATAAAAAATCGGACAGTTGAGTTCTAATTTCAGTCGAATTCGTTTCATTCACTTACGCCAATATACACTTGGGAAAGATATTAATCTATCTCTTTTCCCTCCAAGTATGGGTAGAAAAGTAGAACAGATTGGATTCTACAGCCTTTGTTGGCAACCAGTTTACGAAAAAATATTCTGCTGAATTAGGAATGTTTCGAAAGAGATGATCGCCTGATCGAGTACACGTATGACAATTAAGTGTCTGACTCTAGCTTTGACCTGCCTACGTTCTTGTTTATAACCCACGAAGTTGAAATTTACAGGTTACAAAGAAAACGGCTTGCTGGTGCTGGGAAAACGAATTGAGTAGACCAAAAATAAATCTCTGACGAAGTTCTAATACCGGATCTAATCTAAAGCTAAACTTATTTAGAAAAGGAACTTTGTGTGTGTGTTTGTGTGCGTCCCCGTTACCTATAGACTCCGAAACGGCTGAACCAATTTTCTTGAAAATTTACACAGTTGTACTATAAGAGTCTGCGAGTGTTCTTAGCTAGGTTTTGTGTCGCGGTACCTCCGATAAATATGAAAAATCGATAATCGAAAAAGTCAGGTTTATAGTAAGAGTGGTCCGATTTTAATCAAACTTGATACACTCATAGACGAAAACATAAGAAAAGATATTCAGAAGTTTCAAGGTTGCAGTTCTTACAGTAGTGCAGAAAATCGATAATATATATATATATATATATATATATATATATATATATAAGGCAAGGTGCTTGTGTGTGTGTGTCTGTTTATCTGCCTGTATGTCTGTATTTTTTTCAGCCCTTTTATTTTAGTTTTTGGTTCGGGTTTGGCTCTAAGTGGGTATAATTGTAGTTCTTAGTCTCAGCCATAATACCATTTACTCAGAGGACTTATTTAACCTTCAAAATTCAGTTTACGACGAAAAAAAACTTATTTGATATCGATACCAGGAAATCAAAATTTGACTTACATCCATTCATTTTTCTTTCAGTCTACGGTTTTGCTTTAACTAGAAACAACTCTTGCTTTTTAGTCTTTCGTGCCAACGTCCAAAGAGTTTGAGCTCCAGGACTACGGATTAGTTTTAAAGCTTTCATTACACCCGAGAAACGCCAGGCTATACTGCTAGTAAATAAATAACCCGAAGAATATAGAGGGGCACTTAAAGAGATTTTTATTAAGTCGTGTCAAAACATTTCCTTTTTTATGAACTGTTTTCAATAAACAAGTTATTTTCTTAAATCAATTCACCCCAAGCAAGTTGGAAATGCTAATACGACGCAAGTGAATAACGGGAATAAAAGAGAATGTAACTACATTAGAAGGAACCGAGAACACGGAATAAACCTTTAGTCCTATTGAAAAGGGTGTCATTCAATATACACCATTCATTCATATACACCATTATTTCAATGAATTTTTAAAGGTACATTTTGCTTAAAATTCCATTTTTTTATGTACAAAGATTCCTATAAATCTAGGAAATGATTTACATTCGAGAAATTTTCACTTAAAACATTTCCTGTGAGAGTTATTCACTTGTTATATTCGGACTGTTGACCTCATATTTTTTAAGATGACCCTAGATTCTCGTTGTAAAGACTTTATTACTAACATTTGTGATGTTTGATTTGGGTGGTCTAGTTTTCACTCGTCCTTGTCTCTCTATCTTAGCTCATCTGAGTGTATCTTGGATATATTTTCTGGAACTATCCGCTCAATAAGCGTAGTAGAACTAGCTTGAAATCTATATATGAATGTAAATTCTTGTTTTTTTTTCTAACCATTTCCATTGATCTATCACATCGATTCCGTACAGACTCGGTAATTTTTGAATTTCTAGGATGAGGAATTATTATTTACTCTATTTATATTCGGACTATTTTCCCCATCTTTGATGTTGTCACAAGGTAGTGCTCTCCGGCCATCATAAGGAGTATATTGATCTGACTGATCCATGAGAAATTCCAAACTGAACCCATAAGACAAAAGTCTACTACTGTAGATTAAAGAAATGGTTCAGTTCAGAAATCCGTAAAGATGACCGAGATCGGTATACACCTGATGAAGGTCGAAACGTTGTGAAAGCAGTAAAAAAGAGGCGCGCAATAGTCCAAACACAAATAGTGTAAATCTAATACGTATTCCGTCGAAGTCTATAACAAGTTTAGAAGACTTCTGCTTGCCAATTTTCATGTTATAAACATTTTCTAACTTGTTTAACGCTATTTAAAAGAATTGGAATTGGTTACGGTTTCTTTGGTTTCAAAACTAAGAGAAAGAAATCATGTGTGACAATCTTAAGAACTGGAGTTCTTCAAGCAGTAGAAATTTCAAACTTCTTGAGAGATTCTCTCGACTACTTGTGACTCCAAGAGTGATTAATTCCTGCGCAGTTATCAGATGGAAGAACATATGGTAGAGACCATAAATTATAGATTTCGTAAAATTTGCTATTCATGCTGATCATGTCTCTCCAACTTCCTATCACTTGGCAACGTTTGTTTTGTTCACAATAAAAGTAGAATTCACAAGATTGTCATATAAGTGACTCGCTACTTTCGTCTTTTCATCTTGCCTTTTATATACCATGTGACTGTAAAATTCTTCAATCCCTGTTCCATATGTTCAAGAAATGTCAGTCAATCAAGTGCCATACGTGATACACGTTTTGGGCGATCATGTCTCGAAAAGAAACATGACTGACTGGGCAGAAAATTATCCCGCAGTATGTTACTATTACTTTCTGCGGTAGACTGGTAACCGGCCAAGCTTATAGAACTCAATCTTTTCTATTATTTTAACCCATCAGTGAAGGTAAGAAACGGATTAATACCTTTCCCAGGGTTATTTGTGCGTAAGTGAATGCAAGGAATTCAACTGGAATTCGAACTCGGCATCCCAATTTGTCGTTCCGAGTCGATATCCACTGCAGCACAAAGCACATCCAAGAAATATCAGTATTCTCATATTCTGAATCTGAATGCCCTTTTTGTTTCTACTTTTTGAAATTTCGTTGCTTTCGTGACCCTCTCTTGGAATTCTCAGCACCCATTAGAAACATTTTCGATGCACCGAGTTTTCAAATCGTGTGTAAGGTGAGTCATCAGCATTATCTGCTACAGAAGCCCGATATTACATAGCATTTAGGCTCTCTTGTTTCTAATCGCAACACCCGGAGCAAGTAATATCGGCGCTAAAGTGCATTGTTTATTTTTACTACTTATAATCCTGAGGACTAAAAAATACTAGTTTAACTGATTTTACATCAATACGTGTTAAGACATTCCGTATATTGCATGATAATGATAGCATTCACCATGTCCTTATAAAGTAAGCATTCAGCATTCATTGACCGAGTAGTCAAGGTTCTTGCCGGTTGAAACTTAGAGAATTTATTTATAGACTTATAATTGATGGGTTCTGTTATTTGCTTAATCCGATTCTCCCGCATCAGTCGGCCCGGTATTATGATAGATTCACTTTCAAACCGAAAGTGTTCATTCACTTAAAGCCGTTTTTAAACATTAATCTGAGAAATCGTTGTTATGCAGCTGGCAGACGGACCAAACATTATGCACGATATGGAGTCACTAAATGTGACGAGGTTAAACCATTACTTCAGGACTGAACTCATTACTCGTAATAGTATAAGCTGGTGGATCTCAAACTCTTACTCATGGACCCTTTTCCTCGTAATTTTTTAGTGGATATTCTTAGCCAGGAGACCAGTGGTCCCCAACCGGGTATCCACCTGCACCCTTCTACTTCTTGTCATTGACTGATGTGTGAGTAGCCAAATCGAAAGGAAATATAAAACAAAAAGCCTATGTGTGAAGCAGATAAGAAAAAAAATCTTAATTATAACAAGAACGAAGAAGATTGTTGGTAACCTTGAATTTACGATAATGTAGTTCTTTTTTTCAAGTTCTTTCTTAAACTTGAAAAAAGTATTTGAAGAATTCTTCTTTTATTACAGTAAAAAATTCCATTCTCAGTAATATCAACTGTTCGAAAGTGGAATTGCTTTATGACCCACTAAAATATCATCGTGTACTCCCGTTTTGTTATTTTTGTGTGTGGAACCCCGGAGTGGTACATGTGGACTCCGGTTGAACATTTCTGTTCTAATAGTAACCTTGTAAACCATTAGCCCACACCGAAGCGTCTCGAATTTATTCTTAGAAAATCATTTAATCGGTACTTCGACGTGGTATAATCTAGCAATCTTGTCTGGCTTGATCAATTAGAACAGAGTAGCTAGTTCGATCCTCACTATCTGCTTTATACGGTCAGCTTTGTGCCAGATATCATCATCATTTATCCATCACACCCAATGGCGCATAGAGCAGCAACTTTTTGTTGCTGTAACAAACTGTATTTTATGGGGCAGGGTTGTAAGACCTGCACCCAACACGGTCCCTAAACCTGGAGGACCAGTGGACCATTCTTGGTCCTTACGTTTACAGCACCTGGTATTCCCAAATGGTCACCCATTTAAGTACTGACCAGGCTCGATGTTGCTTAGCTTCGGTGATCGGACGGGAACCGGTGCATTCAACACGATATAGCCGTAGACTTTGTGCCAGCTATAACCTACGCTTATTAAATCTTTACAAATATCAGAGAAGATTTAATATTTTGATCCATTTTAATTCTTGTGAAATAATGTACTTAGATGAATGAATATTTAAGAATACCAGGTTTTCTAAGTTTGGTAGCGCAATGGATAACTGTTCGGAACTGAAAAATTAGAAATCCGAGTTCCAATTCAAATAGGGTGAGTTATATTCACTTACTCGCAAATACACTTGAGAAATCGATAAAATCACCTATTCTCCTTACGAAGCTATGTGTTAACCAACAAGAATTATATCAGAAATTCATTATTATCGCCAAAAGAAAATATGAAAATACTTTCTGGATTTAATTAACTTTTAAAAGTTAGCTATTTTGTAGAGAAAAAATATCCATCAATCTTGTGATGAAAGTTAAAAGTAAATCGGAGTCCATCCATCTAGCCATTATCCTCCCATTTTTAAATCTATGCAAGGCAAAGCAATATTACATTAACAATTAAAATCTATTGCTGAGACTACAATAAAAATTCCGTCTATATGTTTGTCATCAGTTAAAGACTTCTCTATCAAGTTACGGTCTGTATGTATTCAACGTGAAACTGAAAGTCTTAACCACAATGTAGCTGTAATAATTTTTATTCCTCACAAATGTTATTAAGAAATCGTATAAAATGCTTGTAAATTAGGTGATTCACTCGATTTCTTTTGTGGAATTTTCTTTTAGATTTATTTACAGTATATCGATTATACTAAGTCTAGCTGTCGTCGACTACTTTGTTGCTGAAACAGAAAAAATGAAATGATAAGATCTTAATTACACAGAGGCAGTATTCCTCTTCATATAAATTAGTCAAGATTATTCCTTCTCGTTATAAGATATGAAAAATTCAAAAACAAAGTTATAGATTTATGCGTTTTGGGGCATACGATTTTTGCGTCTGAATTTAAAGCAACACTACCAGGTTGATCCATTAGTAAACACAAGCAGCGCGGATGTGGCCGTTTTGTCTTACTACGGTCTTGTTCAGATGTCGCAACGCTGGGTGTCTGTTGCAGTCGGCGCCGCATAATATGCAGTGAACGACTTTTGTGCGTGTGGCACTTTTGAGGTTTCTTGAGAATCCTATGACACTCATAAAATCCTGGTTAAAAATACTGTGAGGAAACACTGGAACTAAACGCTGAGCGAAGGATGGGTTTAATCACATATGAGGCATGGGTTAATAATACAGTAAAAGAAAATACGTTGGTTCAACCTACGTTGCGACAACCGCTACTGTGAGCAAACGTTTTTCCTCATAGCGAATGGACAAGTTCATATTCAAGATTCTGTGGAGAGACAAATTGGTTTTACTATACAACAAAGGTCTGGTCTGCTTTGTTATATTCATTAATGTTAAATCAAATTTTAGAGAAACATTTTCGGAAGGATCTAAAACAAGTTTCCCAATCTGGGTGATATAGTCTACCTATGGATGATTTCAACTGTTGAGTGGGCGATGAACAACTAAATAGAAAATGATGAGTGAGTGGAAATTTTGCTGAGTGTTACAGGATTTCGAGTATTAAAAATGGTTCAAAATATTCTACCTGGTAAAAGAATATTCAAAGGGGGTATGCACAGACCCTTTATAAAAAAACAAAACAAAAAGAAAACAACAACAACAAACAAAAAACAAGCAAAAAAAAAAAAGAGAAAAGAGACTAAATGTGATTGACTGAGATAAAAAATACATATCCACACATCAAGAACACGTGGCTTAGTGGAATAAAAGCATTGGTTGAATCCAGTGACTCAACCCAAAGAATTTTGAGTTTAATGCCTGGTGAAAAAAAATCTTAGAGAGTTGAGTTAAATGGAGACAACTAAAATATCCGGAAGTGGCATGACACAGATCGAAAACAATCTTTCTCGGTAATCGAAATAAATGGTTCAAAATTCAAGTCACCTGAAGACTGGCCTGAGCGTATAACAACCGAAACGTCGTGAATATAATAATGAAGGAGAGGACTACAGTTGGAACAATGTAAATAATAAATATCCCGGCAAACAAGAAATATTTTGCTATTTTGTGTAGTTTTGAGATAAGTCATTAAACATTCAAATTGTTTTTCAGACGAAATATATTTTTTCAAATCTAACAGATAAAAAACAAAGAACAAGAAATACTCACGAATTTTCAGTTAGTTGCAAATAACATTATTTTGTAAATATGGAAAAAATCATTTAATTCTTCATTAACAATTACAATGTTGAACATTAGGCTATATATGTATATATAAAAATTTTAAAAAAAATGACGAACCAGTAAAAACAGGATAATACCAGAAATTTGATTTAATTATTATAAGTTATTAAATAGATAAATATATAGAGCTCAATCGATGTTATCCAGGAAAAGTATATTTCGAATTTCTTCCGGACCTTGAAAACATTCCTTTTTTAGGAATCACCTTAAATGCCATGGCGGTCTGTCTAAATATTTCTTGGAATTAAAAGACAGAGGACTCTTTCCACAGATAGAATGGAAGATTATAGAAAAGTTACAAACTTCTATTACCTTTGAAATAGATGTAAGCTACGCTAGATGAAAAAATAAAAAAAATAATTAAATTTAGTGATAATAACCAGCTGAATGAAGTGATTTTTAAATACAGTCACAAAAATAGATATAAATTACCTGTTTTGTAGGATTAGAATTTCTTTTAGCTTACCAATAATTTTTGTAGCAAATTCAGCTGTTCTTTTCATATTGTGAATCTGATCCTTTATTTTACGTTATTTCTTATCTATATTTTTTCTTTATTTTAAATGTTTTTGTTATAGTTAGCCACTTGTGACTTGTGAGTGTAGTTTATTTTATGTATTCGAAAATAACGCATTTGTCAAACGTATTTAAACTACAGACGAATTCAGTATGTTTAAATATCTGTAATGTTAGAATGTGTGAATAACAAAAAGAAAAAAATATTTCTCTTCAAAATTAGAGCAAAATATTGTACCTAAGTATCAAGCGATGAATTTTTATTTTAAATAAAAGATGTGTATGAGAGAATCGTGTATGAATGTGAGTGTTTATGAGTCGGTAATGTATGTGCTTGAATGATAAAACAAATACATTTAAAATTCTCGCGAAATAATACATACAAGTATTAAACAAAATTCTATAAATTGATAAATATTTATTTGAATATGAGTTATTAAAGGTTAGAGTCTTTCAATTAATTTTATGTATCAAAATACTAATATAAAATATTTATGGAAGTTATATATAGAAATAAAACAAATTAAAATAGTATGATAGTAATTATATAAAGTACTATGTTATATCATTACGATGTTACAATTAAGCAATTTGAAAAACCTACAATAAAATATAATATATAATAAATGGGAGAAAATATAGTATTAAAAATATAATAATAATAACAATAATAACAACGTATAAAGAAAATATAAATAATAATAATAATGAATACTAACAATAATAAGTATAAAGAAAAATATAAAAATAATAATAATAGTAATAATAGGGAGAAATCACTTATAATTAATTATGAAGTAAAATAGAATGTAGTGCATATAGAGAAGCCAATATGTCATGAATATATCGAAGTATCCTTAAATTGGATGTGCGTTGTGGTATGTGGATATAGGCTCGGAACGAGAAACCGGGTAGCCGAGTTCGAATTCCAGTTGAATCCATTGTATTCACTTACGCGCAAATACCCTTGGGAAAGTTATTAATCCGTCTATTCCTTCCAGTTATGGGTTAAATAGCAGGACAGATTGAGTTCTATAGCCTTGGTCGGCAACCAGTCTACCGCAGAAAGCAATGGCAACCTACTACGGGATAATCTTCTGCCCAGTCAGTCATGTCTCTTTCGAGACATGATCGCCCAAGCGTGTATCACGTATGGCACTTAACTGACTGATCCTTAAATTATTTAATTATATCTATTGGTAGACACATTCTGGATTCATAACGTATAGATTTGTAGAAGGATGCACAAGTGATGTAATGTTTTAATCGTGTGTTTATAGTTGGTAGTAATGCTATTAATGTTTTTAAATTACATTCTTCTTAAAAGTTTATGTTCTTTTCTTAATTAAACTTGCATTAGAAAAATCAAAATTGTGTCCTACGTAGTGTCGATGTAATGCAAAACAATTGGAACTTTTTTTTCAAAACGTAAGTCTTTTGTGTTCGTAGAGCTACGGTTTTAGATTTCGTGACTTTTCTTTTATTACACGTGACACACACATACAAAGTTTTTTTCTACATTTAAACATATTCATCTATTGCATTATTACGCGGGATACGAACTGGCCAAGGAAATCAAACCTCAACACACTGTCTGCATTTTTTTAAATTATTTATTTGAAATCATTCGTTTTTTAAGATCTCTGAAGGAGCTTATTAAAGTGAAACGTTAGATTAAAGACACGTTTTCCTGCTTGTTCTTTACTTATCTATTCCTTTTATCAGTTTTTAAACTCTCTCTCTCTATATATATATATATATATATATTTATGTCACTCATAAAATGAAAAATGCAGTGTTTAACTTACAATCAAGAATAAAAGCTCAAATTAAAATTAATTATTCACGTGCAAACATAAGTGTAGGCGTAGTCAATAGGCGTTCCAGTTGGCGTAGTCCTAAGCGTCCCTGCCTTAGTCTTATCTGACACCAGCCAATCCTATTACTGTGAGAGGGGAACCAAGGTGTATGAGTATTCATTACATCAATTATATATCACACACGTAGTGGTCCAAAGGTAGGCGGACAGTTGGTGAAATTCTTTTCGGGAGAACTCAAACAAAGAAGCCTCGCGTTGATAACCAAGAATTATTGTATTATTGTTCACAATAAAGTGTCATTGTGTGATACCTTGGTCCGGTGCTGGCTCGTTGTGACGGCACCAATTGTGACACTGCCACACGGCTGGCCGGTTGGTTCGGTCACGGATCCCGCTGTATCGTCGCTTTCGGGCCGCTGTTACTATTCTTGATCTCGTCACAAAAGCTAGTTTTCAAGACGTCTATTGCAATAACGGAACCACTGCCCACGTTGTGAATTGATATCAGGAAGTCGCGTTGTGCAATTTCAGTAGCCGTCTTTCTACCAGAACGGACACTGGTGTACACTTGTGGTTAAAAATAAACACGGCACCAAAGTAATTAAGTGAGTGAACAAGGGGAAAGAGAGTTGCGAATAAAGTCTTTATAATAAAAAAAAATTAATTACAAAAGCGGAAAGTACAATTGTCGGAACGCCAGTTTACAACGGAGAGAGGATTTGCTTTAAAATGTCAGAGCTTTCAATCTTCAAATACAAGTGTCTTTTCCAAACTTCGTTAAAATATCAGAGCTTTTCAATTTTTTTTTTAAGTCTTTTCACATATTTTCTATGACCAGAGCTGTCAATTCTCTATGAAACTTTTAAAACAACGAAGTTCTTTCGGGTCCTTATCGGAGCTTAACGGAATTTACTGAAACAGAAGCGGGTACTGGCGGAGACGTGACGGCGGTGGTGTGGAGGTTGTTTTATCCATGTCGCCTGGAAGCTCTCTCCCAACTCAACTAAAAATTATTTTCATATCAGTGCAGGATTTTTGTCAATAATCAGAAATTTCAATACTCCTAAATAAGTTTTAAAACAAAGTTCTTTCGGAATTCCTATCGAGGTGCATTATTCAACATTAACTCTTTAAGTTAATCGTCGGCAGATTCATTCGACATTAACTCTTTAGCCATAAGTTCTATGGTAGGCGACCAGCCGTGGGTCACGGCTCCCCAGTTGGGAACCTTTTTCCACAGATGTTACATTTCGAATGCCAAAAACTACTCTCCAGCCAACAACTACTCACAACAAATAATTTTTCTCGCCGTGTTCTGATTTTTATAACCATCCCCAATCCTCTCGGGGGATTCTGCTGACTCAAAGCTTTTGACCAATGAGACCGTTTTCCATCCACATGATTTGCAGGGAGACATGGCTCGACGAATGAAATATCAACAGCTCACATGACGTACTCTTTAGATTTTTCAATTTCCACAATTTTCTGTTTTCAGGAACATTTGTTGGGGGATGTAACCTTACTTTGATTGTCAAATTTCAACCTAGCCCAAAATAATGCGTATCGTATATGAAAAAGAAAAAACTATTATGAAAAAAGAAAGAAAACTGTATTTCCCTCTTTTTCAACGTGTCACCTAATTTATCTATTCTCCGGATTGCACAAGTACATGATAGTATTAAAATAGTTTTTTTTTTTTTTACCTAGGCTCACATCGTGAATTACAATAAAGCACAACTAATAAAACCACTAAGATTAATTCCTCTCTCTCCGTTGTACTAAACCATATATATATATATATATATATATATATATATATATATATATATACACACCTCAGCGGGAGATAGTGTCACAATTGTCAATGTAATAATTGAATTAGTAAATATAATTATATATGTAATCTGAGAAGAAATTATCTATTACTATCCACTAAATTTGAGGCGACCATATATAATCTGTAAGACCTGGTTTCTTTCTTGGTGAGAAGAGAATATTACTTCGTTTATCCCTATTTAAATGCTGGAATTCTTCAGAGGCCACAATATCTGTCTTTCAGCTCAGTTGAATGTCTGCGTCTTGGTTATCACAAGTTCCGGTAAGGACACTTTGACAGCTTCGAATATGCTATTGTTAAGCTTCAAGTGCTTTGTTAACGAGACAGCACGACAATTAGCAACTTGCCAGAGATGCATGTTCATGTTATATTAGTATCATATTGACCTAAAGACTGATCGGGGGTAAGATGATATCGGATGCTATAAATCCTTTGGATGCATGTTTAGATATAGATATCAGTTTTACGAATGTGAAACGAGACTATGACAAAAAAGAATATTTTTAAATGTGAAGCTTCGAAAAGAAACGGCAGTGCCAGTATAGTACGTAGCCTACCCGGTTTGAATGTAAGAGTACATTTACAGATGTGTGTGTGTGAAACAATACAATACTGATTATTTACATAAAAACTTAAACTATTTACAAGAAACTAAATAAAATAATAACGAAGCCGCCACAAATTCTAACTTGTGTCAGAAGCATCAGTTAACTGAACAAAACCAATGCGGGACTTTAGTAATGTAAAACATTAATCCGTCTCGCCAGTCACACAAGCATACAGTCATTAAAAGAAAGAAAAAAAAACATCTGCAATACGAAAGACGTCCCACACCCAGCAGAAAATTGATATCTCCACTCACCTAATAAAGGGGAATTAAACTCAAGAAAGTGAAGATAGAAATACAAGAGACCAATAAGCTTGTATCTCCTAGCTAAAAAGAAAAAGAAAACCGAAAGAAAAACTAAAGACAAAAACAACCCTAAAATAGTCTAAATCTTGGATGGGATGCCAATATTCAAGACAAATCAGTCCAGCGTAGGGGGCGTTAAAGTTAATGTTGTATTTATACTAGAAATATCTCTCTTCCTTGAGTGATTACACTGTGTGCATCATTATGAAATACGTACATAAATTCTGTTCAGACAGAAAGATTGGAAAATTCCTAAAACACTAAGACTTCTTGACAGAGATAAACACAATTGTCTCTGGCACAAACTTTTTATGCTTAAACTAGAATTTTTAGAAAACGCTGACAAGTGCTGAAATCATTACAGCATTTTATGGTATTTAAATATATATTCACTAACGCACAAATATCCATGGAAAAGGTAGTAACCCGTCTCTTTCCTCAAGTTATGGATTAAATAACAAAACAGATTGGGTTCTATAGCCTTGGCTGGCAACCAGTCTACCGCAGAGGATAATGGCAACATACTGCGGGATAATCTTATGTCCCCAGTCAGTCATGTATCTTTCGAAACATGGTCGCCCAAGCGTGTATCACGTATGGTACTTAGCTGTCTGACTGGTAGTATTTAAGTTAACGCGAACATTTTCGTATAGATTTACAAACTACGTTAGATGATGGGCGTGTTCTTGTGATAGATTGACAAATTGTAATGAGCGTTTGGGTCGTCAATCGGATTAAATAGGACTAGAATAGAAAGTGACGACCATCCTTTCCGCCATTCCCATTCGGCCTTGTGCCATGATTGCAAAATTTATATAATGAATAAATTTACAAACTACGTTTCGTTCAATTTCGCAAACCCATCGAAGAAAAACACGAAATAATGTATAAAATACACAACGTTCTTTATTATAATAAAAAAGATTGTTTGGAACGCACCTTTTGGGTATGACAATCTTGGAAAGGTGATTTTCTTAGCGTAGCTTAGATGTTGCCCAAGGACACCCAGTGAGGATCGAACTCACTATTCAGTTGTAATGATTCTAGCTAGACAAGTTTGCTAACCATTACACCACCTCGAGGTGTCTTCGAAAATCGCGGGACGAGTGGTAATGACATCCTGGAATATAGTGACAATAATGTCTACGTCAACAATCTTTTAACCTGTTTAGATCCAGGAAATGTTTGCCTTCATTCAAATTTTTCCCCACCCTATTCTACCATACACTTACTCACACAGGTAAGGTAAGTGACCGGATACCTCTCCCCACTGTCGGCGTCCTCGAGGGATACAGAACTAAAATGAAAAGAACTCATAGGAGATAAATTAATCTAATTTATCGCCCGGTTCAGACGTGTTTTTCTATTCTATTTCGCTTTCAGTATCCCATTATTAATTTGTGATATTATCGCCTTGCTAGGGCTGAATTGTTTTGTTTTTGTTTTTTTAAAAAAACGACATTTAAAATTTTCAATTGAAGACTTTTATAGATTTTTATTTGCGGTTCCGGAAGAGGCACATCAACAAGAAATAATCATTATTAAAAAAAAAAAAAAAACTGCTCATGCCGCGAAATTTCTTTAAATTTATAAAATGCTTTTTTGTTGTAATCCGTAATGCATAAAGTCTGGCTCCTTCCACCAAGCGCCCATAGCTCAAAAGTAGAATCGCCGACTGACACCAATTCGGTCGGGTTTCAATCCTGGGTTAAAAAGCAACCGGAGTCTAACCGTACTGATGCGCTGTTATACAGCGAAACAGATCTGTCTGCGCATGACTATGTATGAAATATATCAAAAGTTGAAAGTAACGGTTAAATGTGTTTGTAGCAATTTTTGGCTTCGATAGAAAATCAGTTTACAATTAACCTACATTGAAGACTTCTGTAGAAGTTTAAAAAATATTCGAACTTGAGGAATTACTACACAGAATAATGGGAACAAAGATTCTACGAAATCACTACCTATTGCAAAACTGTATAGTATATTAAGATATGCATAAATTAATACTGATAGAGTGAATGAGCTCAGGGTGTAGTTATATTAACTGACAGTTACATTTTGAAATCACGGAAAAACATTTTGCACCCAGTAAAAAATAAAATAAAATAGGAAAGTAAAATGCTAATTAACAAAAGTTATCCAAGTTAATTATTTCCTACTAATGGAAAATCCATTTAGTTTTTGTTTCTCGTCGGAAATATTTACTGATTAGAAAACGGTATCATTAAAGTCAAATGTATATACCTACGTTCTCACTTTTTCGGTGAAATTGTTATGCATAAATCAAATCGGTTCGATATTACAATGAACATCAAGTCTTAAAATCTTCGAGTTATCCTCTCCTCCAAATATTGTCGATACGACGTTCTAATTTGCGGAGGAAAATTAAGATGGAAAAAATTCTTTATTGAATTTAAGAGGGACTTTCGCTTTTACTCTAACGTCTACCCTTCCTGGCTAAGTAGCAAGAGTGCATTTTTTCCGAAGGCTCCATGTTAAAGATTTCAAACTGTAAATGCTTATAAACAAACTCCGTTTCTGAGTTGAATATTTTCTCAATGTACGCCCTATTTATGACCTATCATTGTTTCCGACCTGGAAGTTTGAAAAAAAAAAAAAAGCATCGCTTTTGAATGCTGGTAATTACTCGTATTAGAATTATTTCCCCTTATATGCAGTCTGATGGGGGGGATGTACCAATATGTGCAGCAAAAACCAGATAGTATTGAATCTTGTGCCTAACCAAGATATTTTTTTAAGCGTCATCTTACGGGCGCCTAATTTTTTGGAAGCCTGATCATAGTAGTGCCTAATTGTTTTTTTTAAAATCATATACTGGGCTTTATAAATCAATTATCGCATACGATCATGAAAGAGCAAAATTACCACAAAAAGATTTAGTTTCATATTTGTTCATTGCAGTAGACAATATATCTAAGTTTACGGTCTCACGATTCAACCACTTTGGTTTCTATAAACAAGACCTTAATTTCCAGCTGGGAGGGCCAGGGAACATTCCCAGTGGGAAAATACATTATTCGCATTGAAGTAGAAACATAGGAATTCCTTATTAATTTAACTGCCTATAATTGAAACCAGTCCGCTACGATTCTATACATAGTAGTTACTGGGGGGGAAAAAATGAAGCACAAGGATATTTTAATAAAACCTATGCAATTTTAGACATTAACTTTGTTTTGAATTTTATGGTAAAAAAGCATTAGGAAGTCACGCTTTGTTAAAAAAATTTCATGTTACACTTTTTCTCATCTTAAAAGAACAAATTACATTGACAATGATTCTCATATTGTAAAAAGATTTACCAAGGTAGATATAACCAGTGCGCTTTGACCATGCAGTTCTTTTCACTTACGAAGTACTTGTAATATTAAGTCTATTTGGTACCTACATTCTTTTTTAACATTAATAGCTTATTCACTGTTAATAAAAAAGAAGTTTTAGAGTATTTTTACACTTGTACAATGCTTATCTTAAAAAGTCGAGCCATATTGTAGTTTTATTAATAATCTTCAAGCATGAAAATCAAGTGACTGAACTACAACACCAGCAAGTGGCAGGCAACGATTTGGTGAGGGCCTAAATCAAATGTTAAGATTTAAAGTGACCTGATCCTGTAATGTTTAATTGAGCTTGCAAAATGGGTATCTTTCAAATCATGTTATTCTGGACACATTTAATTGCTAATATAAATTTTGCGTTTGTCATTTTGTGGAAGGAAACACAGGAAACCTACTAAAAATAAAGAAATAAATAATAAATAAATAAATAAATAAATAAAAATGAAAATTATCCCACTTATTTTGAAAATTAATGTCAGTAAAGACTTTAGACAACTGATATAGCTCTACATCCATTAAGTTCATTAAGACAGTTTATTTTGTCCTCCTTTCTTTCCTGAATCTGGCATGGATGCAATATTGAATAAAAACCGTCCTTATAAAAAGTCAAACACTCGAAACCTGTACTGTGTACATTTAAACCAATTGCAACGTTTCAAACAATCAAGTTAGTTTAAAGCGAACAAATAAACATTACTTACACTATATTCAGATTATTATTATTATTTTTGGTTACCACATCGTTTCGACAGACACTCTTTCGCCTTCCTCAGGTGTATATCTATTTGGATAACTTACAGGAAATTCTAAACTGAGCCCTTTAATTTTTTTATTTGATAAAATAAAAGGTATCAGTTCAAAATTCACAGCAGGCTATCCAGAAATATACCCAGGGGTAGAGTCACCGACTGACGCCATTTCTGTCGGGTTTCAATCCCGGGTAAGAAAGCAATCGGAGTCTCACCGTACTGATGAGCAGATCTGTCTGCGGATGACTAATAATATATATATATAGTAGCAGTATAGCTCGGCGTTGCTCGGGTGTAATGAAATCTTTAAAAGTAATCCATGGGCCTGGGGCTCAGACTCTTTAGACGTTGGCACGAAAGACTAAAAAGCAATAGTTGTTTCTAGTTAAAGCGATAGCGTAAACTGAAAGAAAAATGAATGGATGTAAGTCAAATTTTCATTTCCTGGTATCGATATCAAATAAGTTTTTTTCGTCGTAAACTGAATTTTGAAGGCTAAATAAGTCCTCTGAGTAAATGGTAACATAGCTGAGACTAAGAACTACAATTATACCCTCTTAGAGCCAAACCCGAAGCAAAAACTAAAATAAAAGGGCTGAAAATAAAAAAAATATAAAAAAATACAGGCAGATAAACAGACACACAAACATCTTGCCTTATATATATATATATATATATATATAAAAATTTCGATTTTCTGCATTATTGTAAGAACTGCAACCTTGAATACTTCTGAATATCGTTTCTTATGTCTTTGTATATGAGTGTATGAAATTTGATTAAAATCGGACCACTCCTTTAACCCGATTTTTTCGATTATCGATATTTATCGGGGGTACCTCAACACAAAACATAGCTAAGAACACTCGCAGACGCTTATTGCACAACTGTGTAAATTCTCAAGAAAATCGGTTCAGCCGTTTCGGAGTCTAAAGTTAACAGACACACACAAAGTTTAATTTATAAATAAGTTTAGATATATCTGATGAAGTTCACTGAGCACAACTACCGAAACGATTTTGATGACAAAAAATGAGAAGAGTCCGATATCGTGTAAATCATGAGAACTAAACAAGGAAATCAGAAAAAAGTGCAGTAAACATTCAAATTAAATCTTATGGTAAAGAAAAAAAAAGTACTTATTTTTTTCCCCATGCATTCAAAATTCGCTTCCAAACACAGAAGTAGATTATATCGAATGTACCAATTTAATTTCAATTCCAGTGTTCAAAGCAAATTTTGTAATTAATAGAAAAAAATGAAAGTATTAGTTGCACAATGTTACTCCATTTACAAAAATGTTTTCATATATTCATTATTATATAAATTAAAACTTGAAGCAACTTCTGCGTGAAACTTTAATATTTAATCAAGATTCTTACTCTTAAAGTTTATAATACACATCAGGTATTTTTTTCTTATAACCTCTAGTAGGTAAATTAGTAGAATTTATAAAACGTAATTGAAACAGTTAGTAATCAGAATTCAGATTGATGTACGACCTTTTCACAACACGAGTTGAAAATAAGTCTCTGGTATAATTTGAACAAAATTTTATCTTTAGGCACATGTTTTTCTATGGCAGCGTTAGGAGAACATTGCTTTTCCAACAAGCGTGACTCGAATTAGACAAGTTGCTTTTTTTTTTCAATCATGAGGTCGCCATCTTGTTCAAATTCACGCGTGGCAGATGTAATTTCCAAATTCTATGCTGGAGGCTTATTTTCGGATCCACACTGCTTGTTTAGCATAATAATCTAAAAGATTTGATTAGCGCCTCTAAGATACCAAATGGATTAACAATTAATCGATCGATTTTCGTGTCATTCTCAAGTAGCGGATTTATCTGTTATTTAACTACCACAGGCGCTAAACAAAATGATTTCAAAAGATGCAGTGGAGAACTGGGTGAGATTCAACGATTGCAGACAGGTAATTTTGATAGAGCAACGTAAGACAGGTTTGCAATTTTGAGTGGCTTCAAAGAGTATATACAGTATAACCCGAATATAAGAGAGATTTTCTCTGGTCCCAAATTAGAGCCTGTGGTAATGTATAAAAAATAGAATAAACCCGGATATAAGAGAACCAAATAACTCTCTTATATCAGGGTTACATTGTATAATAAAAATAGGTGATCAAGGATAATGTAGTACTGAGTAAAATGTTCAGTTATTTATTTTGTTTCTGAGAATACTCCAATCTTTCCCATATTAATTTCTACTTCGCTTTCTGCGATGCTGGATAGTGGGAGGATTAGATGTAATCTTCTATAAAAACAAAGTGATGTTATTAAACAAACATTTGATAAACGTTGTATGTTTGCATGTACTTTTTGTTTTCATAACTTGCATAAGACACAGCTCATAAAAAATAGTTTAAGTTTCTTTATGCTCCGAAAGACGTTGTCATTGAATTTTTTATAAAGCTATGCCACCAAAGTAATAAAGAGCTTTGTATATAACTTTCAATATCTGCTGTTACATTTCGTTTGAAAATTAGTTTCGTGAAAACACTGTAATAGCATTTTTAATAGGCCCATAAATGTTGGTTTTGGGACGATATTTAAGTAAAATGAATCCAATCATAATATTCAAGACTCCAGAACTGGCTCATGCAAAAATAAAAAAAATAAGACATCTCAAATGTTAAAATAAAACAAGAGTACATACCTATAAAAGCCGCGACGACGAAGAAGGATATGAAAAAGACAAAAAAAAACATTAATTAAAAAATGCAAAACTTTACCATCTTTATAAACAAACAGGCATTAATACATGTTTTTAATTTATTTGTTTGAACATTATTTTAAGCAGATAATCTGTTTTTATAATAAAACACACACACATATATATATATATATATACCGCTCTGAATATATCAGAAATGTTAAGAAAATATGCGTCCTTCAGCAGGAATCGAACCTGCAACCCCTAGACCTAGGTAATGCCGTCAATTGATAGTTATTTACTGAATGTTACATCAGTTGTGGCACAGGCCAAAATGGAGAGGGGGCAAAGGCTCAGGTTGGTCTACACTAACTATCTTATACCTAGCTAATCTGATTCACGACCCAGACATACGTTACAATTTTCGCACTCACCACAAGAACTTGTCCATCAATATTCAACCTTTCATGTAGCAAAATACCACAAAACGTTCCAATGCCGTCAATTGATCTGACGTGTCTTAACAACTCGACATCAAATAATTGTTTTAAAAATAATTTCACCCCAAGCAAGGCGGTATTGCCACTGATGTGCACGGGGCTATATAAGAGTTTTAGTTTTTCGTTTTATGCAGGAGGCGAGTGAAATCAAAGACGAACGAGATACAGTGTGTGAAAGATAAAGGGCAAGAGAAGGATGTTAACACAAAAGTGAAAAGAGTTGCGAAGGTAGAGAGAAAGGAAAAGAACAAGATACACGGGGTGATGCAGAAAGAGCTGGCGTCAAGTGGATAAGAAATGGCAATTGGCTTTGCATTTAAATCCCTGGAATTTGCTGTTAGACAAAGCTGAATTAAGCCTTATAAGCACAAATACAATTTCCTGTAACATTTCGTAAAGTAAAATTTTCATGCGGGCAACCTGGTTTTTTTTTTTTAACATCTCGTCAGTATACAAATCTACATATACAATTTTCTAACGTCCGTTAGTTCGTACTTCACTCTGTAAAATAACCATACATTGACTGAACAAAAACAAAATTTGCGTAAAAATGCAAACCGGTAGTGGGGGTCACAAAACAGAATTAGTTTCACTAGTGTGCGTAGCTTAGTACAATAAATTTTGATTGATTTATTTTGAGAAATTTATTTTTATTATTTAACATTCAAAATACTCCCAGTATTCTAAAACAATTTAATGATTATAAAAAATAATACAGTTTCCAGTTTGCCCTAGATTTGAAAGAACTATAAAAAAAAAAAATCACATAGACAAACGCTTCTCAAAAGTTGTAATTTGGTCCCAAAAAGAAATATTGTCAGTCGTATGTTGCATACTCGAAAGAAAAAAATTCTAATTTATTCTTTGCTTTTAAAAATAAATATTTTTTACCGTGAAGTCCTAAGAAATTAACAAAATTATTAAACCGCAAATTACGGGTTTTATCAATGTATTCTAAACAAATCAGCTTATTCAAATTTTATTGGTTGGTTTGCAAAATTGTATGAAACATAGCGTCAAAGAGTGCCGTGCTTAGCAACATCGCGCCCCCCACCAACGCAGAATGCAACTTGCACCCCCCAAACACACTGAACCCACAATAAATAGTACTTTAAACAAAATAACATACTCTCGTAGAAATCGCGGAATTAGTGTTTTTAGGCTATACATTACGAACGTTTTCACAACTTTTGACGACTTTTTGGTGATTTCCGAGCCATTTTTATAACCATTTCAGTGCGTTTCGGCTCTCAATCTTATAAGTTTTTTCAAGGAATTAAAAAAAAAATTTAAACATAAATTTGAAAAACATTTTGCTACAGAAAGTTTGATATACTATCACAAATTAGACTTCAGGCGTTTATTTTAAAATGGAGTCATTTTTTAATTACAAATGAATTGCGGTCTCTTCGGGACCGGGAGGCTTTTACGAAAGATATATTTATATATATATATATATATATATATATGAGAGAGAGAGAGACGGGTTGATAGATGTCTATTTCAACATACAAGTTAATCCTAATAATTTTGTTAATTTTTTTTTATTTTTTATTGTCATAGATCTGCGAAACCAAGTAGCCTTGTGAGCCTCTAGACAGCTTGCGCCCCACCCCGCAATTGCGGGGGCCCTAAACACGGCCCTGGCCAAGGGTATGTGTTAGTTGCTCGTCATCTTGACTCTGATGCGACAGTCGAGCTTACTCGTCTTTTATATGGTTTGGGAATTCACTCCCGGATGTGATTCTGACGTTTCCATTCGACGACAAACATTTCCGCATTCGAGGTGTGAAATTTCACAAACTGAGTGTGTTTAAAGTTTGTAAATTCGAAAAATTTTGTTTATTTCTAACTATGAGTAAGATTTGAATGTATAAATCTAGAATTTGTTTTGTTTTGTTTACTACAGTTCGTAAATCTCGACAAAAAAAAACAAAAAACGTTGGCGTTAAATTCAGTAACACTAAATAAATTTCGCACTCTTCAAAATTAATTCAACAAGCATATCGTAATTCTAGTTAATATATTTTAAACGTAGTGCGCATTAACACTGTTGTATTTCTTTCCTAATATTTTTAATTTTCTTATTTTTTTTAACGCCAGGTTACTTCTTCGGGGCGACAATAACAATTCAGGTTCATTTTCTGAACTGTGAACACATTTATTTCTTCGGAAAAATTATTGAATGGGTTATTGTTCAGCCAGTCAGTCAAGTGCCATACATGATACACGCTTGGGTGGTCATGTTTTGACAGAGACCTGACTGACAAAAGATTTCCCCGCAGTTGTTTGCCATTACTTTCTGCAGTACACTATTTGCCAACGAAAGCTATAAATCCCCAACCTGTCTTCCAATTTAACCTTTAGCAGGAGGGAGAAGAGATGGATTAATACCTTTCCCGGGTGTATTTGCGCATAAATTATTGGAACGAATTCAACTGGAATTCGAACTCGGTTCTCCGGTTTCTCGTCTCGAACTGATATCCATTGCACCACAATTCACATCCATACCGTTACTCTCACTTAAATTTCATATTTGTTTGAGATTTGATACCGTCCAAGCTAGAGAGAGAACACAAACGGACAGAATTCGAACTCGGATCGCCGGTTTCAATTTCTTCAATAGTTGTTAAACTACCCGCCTATCTTTCTATTTTGATATATTCAATTCCGAAACCTATTTGGAGATTAAGTTGAGGATTTCCCGTCAGGATTTGTTTTTGTTATCAAAACAATGGAAAAGTAAGGCTTTGGTACTGATTATGAATACAAATCGATACTTGTTCTATTACTTCCCATTTTATAGAATCCTTTCATCCCGAGTGAGGTTATAAAAAAGTCACTACTATGGAAAGAAATAGTCGTCCTGGGTATGACGATAAACTAAATCCGGCATCAAGGCTTCGGATCGATAAAGATTTTGGAAACGTGAAATCATCTCTTAATTGCTGATGTTTCTAGGTCCATCTCGACTCGTGGTGGTAGCATCTGTTAGGATACCAGCTATTAGTAAATAGTTACTCTCGAAACTGGGGTCCAACTACTATGAAAGTATAGAGATAGATTTTATACTAAAAGTCATAATACATTTTTGAAAAAAAAAATATTGCCAACAACACATTTGACTCAACAAAAGACAGACAACCAAAAAAAAAAAAAAAAAAAAAAAAAGACAGACAAAAAAAAAGAAAAAAAAAGAAAGACAACCAAAAAAAAAAAGAAGACAACCAAAAAAAAAAAAGATAAAAAAAAGAAAGACAAACAAAAACAAAAAAAAGAAAGACAAACAAAAAAAAAGACAAAAACAAAAAAAAAAGACAAAAACAAAAAAAAAAGACAAAAACAAAAAAAAAAAGACAAAAACAAAAAAAAAAAAGACAAAAACAAAAAAAAAAAGACAAAAACAAAAAAAAAAAAGACAAAAACAAAAAAAAAAAGACAAAAACAAAAAAAAAAAGACAAACGAAAAAAAAAAGAAAGACAAACGAAAAAAAAGAAAGACAAACGAAAAAAAAAAACAAAACAAAACAAAACAATGAAACTTGTTTTTTTACACATAATGCATATTTTAATTATACAGATCTCTCCTAAATATCTTGTTGGTATTGAATAACCGACTGAGGGTGATATAAACAAAAATCAGTCTTAACGATAAAAACAAATTAGGAAGGTTACTTGCTATGTTAGCAGTTCTATAACAACTTAAAATCTATTTAAAAAAAATTATCATCCTGAATGTTTAACCAAGCATATGAAACGACATACACTATTAAACATTAACAGAGTTCAAACTCTGCTCTCTCAAAACAAAAATACCATAATATAAACGTGTATGAACTGTCCGAAAAAAAAAAAAAATACAAATACAGATGACATTTCTTAAATCAGTCGGCCTATAACAACAAATAAGAATATCAATAAAGCCAACTTTTCTACTTAACTGTATACCTTAATAAAACCAGACTGTACAAACACTCTTTACAAAAACCTGATCTCTGACTAACTGATTTCTTATAAAATATCCATATTCTGTTCGTAAAAATCTATTCTTACACTTGTGTGGACACTAAACAAACCACCGAGGCTGATATACCTTAAAACAAAAGAACCCAAAACTGAACCAAAAAGGGTTACGGGGAGTGAAATAAACAACTGACAATAAAACAAGTAGATTTGTCTATATTTTTTAGATAAAGCAGTATTTACACTATTTCCATTGTTCAGATTATTGTCCTCATCTTTGCTGACATGTTAACGACGTTTCGGCCGAGACGTCGTTAACATGGCAGTAAAATTGAGAACAATAGTCCAAACAATGTAAATAGTGTAAGTAGGTAATTGTTGGCATTGTATTTATACTTTTGAAGATCGTAGTTGTAGTTGGTATTTTGGGGGACTAAAAGTCGGGAACACTAAAATCAAACAGGTACAGAAATTTAAACACCTGGGAAGGATTCTGACAGAGGATGGAATGTGTGACACGGAAATCCGAAGGCGGATTGACTTGGCCAAAGTCCTATTTCAAAGGTTAATCAGACTATTGAGAGAGAGGAGGATTTCGTTGGAGACAAAAGAGTGCCATTATGTGACATATGTCCTTATATATGTCAGCGAATGCTAGGCGATCTACTCAAAGGGGAGACTCGAAGCAACATCAATCTGGTTCTACAGAAGGATGCTGAGGATACTATGGATTAAACATGTGAGCAACGACAAGGATTTTGGAAGAATGCAAACGAAAAGGAAACATACTTGACATGAAGAAACAGCTGAAGTTTTTAAAACACGTAATGAAGGATGTGCGTTGTAGTGCAGTGGATATCGACTCGAAACGAGAAATCAGTGGAGCTGAGTTCGAATTTCAGTTGATATTCCTTGCATTCCATTACGCGCAAATACGCTTGGGAAACTTATTAAACCGTCATTTTCCTCCAGTTATGGGTTAAATAACAGGACAGATTAGGTTCTATAGACTTGGCTGGCAACCAGTCTACCGCAGATAGCAATGGCTACCGGCAGCGGGATAATCTTCTGCCTAGTCAGTCATATCTCGAAAGAGACATGATCGCCCAAGCGTGTATGACGTATGGCACTTAACTGACTGAATTGAAGGGATTTTAGAATCTAATACTCACAGGTCGGATAGAGGGAAAGAGACAGGGAAAACAGCGCTAGACCGGCTTGATGGCCTTGAGCAGGGTCTGGGAGTGATACCAAGGGAAACATTAAAAGCGACAAGGGATAGGGTTAAGTAGAAATCCGTGATCGCCTAAGTCCTGAAAAGACAGAGCATATAAAGAATAAAAATTGATAGGAAAGCAATAAGTTGGAAAAAAGATCTACCATCAAAATGGGGGGAGAAGAAACATTGCAGAGAACTTAAAATCAAGTATTTCAGCAGTGATATTATGAAACGTAGATGTCAATATAACGAAAGTGTTAGATAATGTTTGGGAGATTAAAGATTCTGATTTTCTTATAGTTATTCTAAAAAGTTCTTATTGGACGCAATGGAGAACGTAAATTTCTGAGCATTTACAAATATCGTAGTTCAGTTGCACTATATCGCATTTAAGCTTTGACATGGGAAAATATTCAGTTAATAGACTAAGTACTGTCTCCAATCTAAACTAATGGTTCTATCCCAAGTGTAGAAATGGCTTTAAGAGTAAACAATCATTCGTTAAGTTAAACTTGGATGTCATTTTGGCTCCTGTTTTCATGGATTCTTTTTATGAAAAAAAATGTGAAAGTAAAGAACACCAGTCCATTAGCAGAAATTGATGGCCCAAAGTCACGCTGAAATCTAACCTAAAAACTACACCGGAATCGGGACTATCAACAAAAACAGACAATTATCTTAGAATGCTGCAATTTATAACCACTAAACGCTGATTCGATGGAAAATAGGCAAAGATAGGAATGGCCCTTCTATCCAGAGGAATGGCCCTTCTATCCAGAGGACTGGCTAAGAACAAATTTTTATGAAGCGAGAAGCATAAAATTATTTTATTTTTATCAGCTCATTTATCAAGCCAGGTTCCAGAAATATTTAATCGACTTGATTTGTACAGTTTTCGACATATATATACCCGTCATGGGTAATTTGCAACCGAAACCTTTTCTTGATTGTAAAAATATTTTTAAGACTTAATACTGCATTCATTTTGTGGATTTTGTCACATGCAGATCCTATTTAACCCATAGCTGGAGAGAGAAGAGATTTAGTCATACCTTTCCAATTTGTATTTGCGCACATTTAAAATATAACTTCAGTTTAATTGGAATTCTGCTCTACGCACATTCTGATCGGCTGGTATCAATCCAGCTGTCTTTTTCTGTGTATTTGGAAAGTAACGTAAAACTATCAATTTGATCATTTCTTAAACCCTATATTTCACTGTATCATAAGTTTATCTTATTCAACAGAACATTTCACAAACACAAAGCTATCTTACAATCATATTTGTGCTTGTCCCAATCCTTCGTTAGTTCACACGACCGTTATATCCTGCCAATACGCCATAAATAATGGAGGTGATTTTCTAACCGCAGCTTAGAAAAGGCCAAAATTATGGGACACCCAGTGACGATCACATTCAATTTTTAATTATGATTTTAACAAGACAAACTTGCTAACCATTACACCACATCGAAGTGCCCATACGTCATAAATAACAGAGTATTTGTTTTGATTGCATGAGAGAATCAGAAAATTAAATAAAGGGAAGTTTTTAACTGATTGAAATGGCAAATAGTTGTCAATTTGAAATCTTTTCATTTGTACAAACTTACTTTTTAAAATAACAAAAGCATTCATATTTATTATTGTTTTTACAATAATTTGTTAAAGTTGTTAAGCTCAAATATTTAACGATGATAGGAATTTATGCGAACAGTTTATTGTTTTAGAACTCACTATTAGCCGATTCAATCATTAACTGACATTTGAAATAAAAAAGATACCGTGAAGTTTTCTCGAGTTAAAACGAATATTATATTAGTAAAGTTTTGTAATTTGCTTGAAGCATTGTGTATATTAGGTATATGGTTAGGTCTTGAAGGCTGTCACAAGACGTTTAGTAAAATAAAGGAAGGTAAAGAAGTTTTGGGGGATTACTTATTTATTATACATTAATATTTCGAGGTCAAAATCTCATCTTCAGAAGAGCAGAGGAACGTTTGTCTATCCGAGTGAGTCCGTACCTTTCAAGGAATGGCCATTCCTGGCTGCTGCTGTCATTAATTTTACTGTGTGTAAGTGTGCAAGAACATGTGTGTGTGTTTGTGCGTGTATGGTATATATGTGATTTACAGTTGGGACCTTTTTGTGGTCTGATGATATCAGTGAAATTATATTAATTTAAAATTAAGTGAAATTTACTAGTTGGGTAAAATTCGATCAAGAGACATGGGTGTTATACGCGTGTGGACAAAAAATATGATGTATACAACTTCAAGTTTCTTTTCATCTGCGAGGAAATTCACCGATATTTATTGTCGTACAGGACGACTGATATGACAGAGCTGTTTAAATATTATCGTTTTTCAGCTACAAGAAAACGCAATCTGAAATAATTTCTGTGGACCGGTTTGCAATCAAGGCGGAATTTGAAACATAGTTGGAGAGGAAAAAAATAATATTCAGCTGTCTTGTCTCATGGCTCTCCACTACTTTTTATGAATCCGTTTTGCTACCAATTCATACAAGCCTGTTACTCCGTTTTTCCACGAACTCCATGACTTCAAATGTGAATAATCTTGACACCACAACTTGGTTCGCAAAGCCATGAATTAAAAGTTAATATATTGATTGAAATTATACTGTGCGTTCAGTTAAAGTCCGATTAAGAACAAGTATTATGAGCACAGAGCTGAAATAAACTTAGGAAGGAACTTGGAACCCAATCTTAAATAGAAAACCAAAAGTGGTATGATTGTTAACCGGACTATAGGCGAACCTGTCTACGAGCATACCTCAGAAACATGTTTGAGTTAAATCGAGATGATCATTATTTTGTAACCTTTTATAACTTCGAATTGGTTATTTTATATAATCAAGAATTAACAAAAGCTTATTTTAGCAACATTGAAAATGGAATATTTTACTGCATTATTTGGCCTACCCGGTTTGAATATGTCCTACGTCAATAACAGTATGTTTATAGATATTAAGCTATTTATTGAAACTAATTATTTTCCATAACCATTACCTGAGAGTTATAATAATTCCTTACGCTTTTTAAGTTAGACCACATACTATACTATATCAGCACAAAAAAATTTGGTTAATTTATTGGTTATATAGCAACGAATTCGGAAATTAAAAAAAATCAAAAGCATTCGATAGAGAGAAATTGGTAATGATTCTACAAAACACGTTTAAAATAACTTCTTGCTGCATTATATATATATATATTATATATATATTATATATATATATATATATATTATATATATATTATATATATATATATATATATATATATATATATATATATATATATATATATATATATATATATATATATATATATATATATATATATATATATATATATATATATATATATATATATATATATGTGTGTGTGTGTGTGTGTTTATATTGTAATAAGGAAATCAGCCAATTAATATTTTAAATTTTTTGTTATGCTTTCTAAAATTCCAGTTCTGCGTTAAAAAAAGCGTTGGCTAATCACTTAACACATAATACCTTACGATACTGAAAGGTTAAAACCATGGTAACGTAATAGCCTGATATTCTTAATTAGAATATTTAAAAGCTCTACATAGTAAATTTGTATTTTTTTCTTTAAAAATGTAATAAGCACTTTTTGATACAACTATTCACAGGTTTAGTTTGGACTGACCAATAACAGTTTAATAATATATATATATCATAAATTATGTTTTAGAACATGTACATACTTTCTTCTATATATCCTCTTCCCTACAATCATATGTTTGTTTCAGTGTTTGGATTTAAACACTTCCTCAGAGGAAGAAAAAAAATAAACTCCTATCCCACCATATATATATATATATATATATATATATATATATATATATAAAAAACTTAAAATAGGATTAATTCAAGGATGTTGAATGACCATTTCGATATGAAAATCCCCACGGGGGAATAACACATCACCTCAGCAAAAAAAAAAAAATCCTTTCAGAAAACTTTTTTTTGTTGCTGAGGTGATGTGTTATCCCCTGTGGGGATTTTCATATCGAAATGGTCATTCAACATCCTAGAATTAATCCTATTTTAATTTATATTTGCTCTGTAATATTTTATTACATGGAGCTCCCTTCCTGTATCATTTTTTAATATTAAAATAAAATTTTTAATATTAATTAGGATCGGGTTTTTGGAATTTACCTTGCTGCTTTTTCCGCTTGGATTAAAGTATCTGAATATATATATATATATATATATATATATATATGGTGGGGGAAGAGTTTGCTCTTCCAAGCGGTCAGTAATATGGAACAAGCTCTACAGGGAGTTTTAAAAAAAAAGAAAAAAAGAAGAGATTAATTAGAATATTATCGTTGACTTAGTTGACAGTTTATTCTATTTTTGTATACACATGCCGCACAAGCATTACGCAAAACATTCTCACGACAAATTTAATTCGATCATACATTCCCTGTTTGGAGATTCATATTTCAGTTCGGTTATCCAGAATTAATCTCACTATTTTCCGATACTTGCCCATTAAGTACAGCTTCCGACCGTTTCCCAATCGTCCTACAAACGCAAAACGATCTTCCTGTTAGTATAGCGGATTTCCATAAAAATCAGAATATTGAGCGCGTCGACATGGTTAGCTAGTTTGTCTCTTTAGGATCATTACAGTTGAGTTGTGAGTTCGATACTTATGGATATCCCACATCTTGTGCCACGTCTCAGTTACCCTTACAAAAGCATGAGCAACCCTACGTGGGGTAATGTTTAGCAAGCTTGTCTCGGTAAGAATCTTTTTTTTTTTTAAATCATTTCACTCAAAGCAAAACATTCCACTGCTACTATTGCGCATGGGGTTATATAAGAGAAGGTAAAGAGAAAGAGTAGTTAGATATAGGAAATATCAGAAGGAGGGTGATAGATGGGTAAGGATACCGAGGCTGAGAGTTGGGTAGATGGGAAGAGTGTTTGAAAGAATGGATACGAGTTAGTGTGTTAAGAGGTGTCTATTGACCTTACATTTAAACTCCTGGAGATTGCAGTCGTCGGGGAAGCAATCATGTGGAAGGAAATTCCACAGTCGGGAAGTGCGAGAAAAGAAAATGTTGGAGTAGAAATTGCGGTTACATTTTATCAGTTTCACTGTAAAAGGGTGGGATCTAGTTGCTAATCTAATATCTCGCGCAAATTCGTACCTCGGGGGCACCAGTGATCTAAGTTCATCGGAGCAGAAGCCGTGAAAGTATTTATAGAAGAGGCACAGGGAAGCCACGTCACGCCGGTCAGAGAGACACTGCAGCCGGTCTGCCAAGTCGGTATCGATCACATTACAGACTCCCCGTTGTATTTTGTCGAGAACCCAGAGGACAATAGCAGGGACACCCGACCAGATGTGGCAGGACAATTGAATAGTGAGTTCAATCCTCATTGGATTCCCCATACTTTAGGCATTGTTCCACATTTAATAACACCATTTTAATTCACTACTTTGCAATCCGAGTTAGTTTACAAAAGGTTCCTGCTGGAGATCTTATCTCTTGCTTTAGTACAGTTAATGTTCACTTCGAACTTCGGATGAAAAATTCGTCACTGAAGGCAACACATTAATAACAAACGATTTTATTCGCTATAGATTTAATTTTAAAATTTTTAGAATGTTTAAACCAGATTTGTTTGTTTTTTTTTCGTTAATTATTGCAGCTCATAAAATTAGCGGAAACTAGTTCCAATTACCACCATTAATTCAAAAAATTATTCCCACAAATGTAATTAAAATAATTGCTGGTAAAAGAAAGAAGACAAGTCCGAATGCGACACAAAATCATTAATGAGAAGCATTTAATCGGATACTAACTTGAAATGTCCAAACATTAACATTACAAATATGGACAGTGGAATGAAAACAAGCTACACCCGGAGATTAAATAAAAAATTTTGTTCGAGAATCCCCGGAGATAACCGGGTGAATGTATACCTAACAAGAACCGGAAGGTACAACGGCCAAAACTTTGTGATAAACATGAGGATACTTTGATAGATTTGTTTTCTATTACTTAACCATTTGCAAGTTATTTAAAGCCAGAAAATATCATTAGATTGTAAAATAATTTTGGGTGGTAGGAAAAATAGTTTAAGAAGTCAAGACATAATTAATAATCCATATCTAGGGGAAGAGTAAGTGGATTCATACCTTCCCTCAGGGCATTAGCATGCAAGTGAATATAATGAAAACAACGGCAATTCGAACCCTGTCCTCCGATTAACAATTTTGTGACATTATCCATTACACCTCCCGCACGTCCAAGCTTACAGCACCTTCCCAAGCGGTCAGCCACCTAAATATTGACCAGGCCCAATGTTGCTTAACTTAGTGATCGTACAGGAACCAATTTTCAACAGGTGGCGGTAAGCCCATTATACCATCAGCACATGCAAGCTTGCCAAACCTGGTATTCCCAAACGATCACCTTAAGCCCATCCAAGCTTGTTTGCAAGCCGTCACACATCTAAATGCTGACCAGACTCGACGTTGCTTAACTTCGAAAATCGTACGAGAATCAATATTTCAACGGGATTTTGCTATTTTCTAGTTCAAATTAAGACGTAGTTACATATATATATATATATATATATATATATATATATATATTAGATTGTGCTATTCCCAAACAAAAGCAAACTGTTGAATGAAAGAACGGAAATTATGACTAAGTGTACCCATACTAGAAATTACCTCTTAGGTTCATACAACCATTGATGAAAACGCCATACTTCCTTGTAAGTTTAAAAATTGCGCGTTCAAAAATTCCCTGTCACGTGAGCGTTCTTGAGAAAAAAAAACCCCCCTGTAAAATCAGTTATTGCAAATTGCCTGAAGACAGCACTCATGGAAGAAACCTAGGTCGCGTAATAACTCGTTTACAAAGGGAATATATATATATATATATATATATATATATATATATATATATATAAGTCATCCACATACAAGCCCGTTTCGCTCTATCACAGCTCATCAGTTTGGCTAGACATATCCACTTGCTTCTGGCCGGGATCGAAACTCGACCGATTTGGTATCAGTCGGAGTTTCTACTCCCTAAGCGATCAGCGCATGGCATCAGAGAAGGAAATTTTAATGTCTTGTATATAAGCAGTGTATACAGACGCCAATATATATATATATATATACAAACAAACACGTTTAACATTTTCTGTGGATAAAACAACTTTTGGACGATTATGGAACAAAAGATTGAATTTTGGAGAAAGAAATAATCAAGATTACGTAGTCCAGTGTAAGCAATTACAATACTGCATTAGTGAATACCACAAACTTAATATTTTCTAATATTTTCGGCTTAATTAAAACAAAATGATATTAATATTTCCCAAGACATGAAGACGTCAAGATCATAATGATTGAGGAAAATCCTGCATGAAGTCTGTCCCAAAGAACAGTAATTCTTTGGAAGATACAATATTTATTCATATCATTGATGCATGAAATGTGACACAAGGCCAAAGAGGGGGATGGGTAGACCGTGGTCTTCAGTATCTATCCTATACATAGCTAATCACATTCACGACCGAATCATTCTTAACAATTTCTTCTTTTACAAGAACTCGTTCATTTTCATACAATCCTGCAAACACCATAAAACCACAAATTCACAGGGGAGCCTAAAAAAAGAAGTAACACCCATGAGAGAAAAAAATTATATTTTTAAAAAACAATTTTTTAAAATATAAAGATATAATGGTATGAAAATAAGAGAGGGAGGGGATGAAATACCCAAAACGAACTAAAATATTGCAAAATATTTAAACTCAAATAAAGAAATGTGAGTAAGACCCGTCCATCCCACAAAATCACAAGTGGCTGCTGTATTCCGACAAAACAAGAAATCAAGAAGCACACTCGCTAAGAGGATAAAATAAATAATGGAATGGGAAAATCAAATACTGACCCAGTCAAGATGAGAATCTGAAGAAAAACAAACTGAGGAGGATGGGAATCTTGACTTGGATCATCACAAAAAATAATACAAAATATCTCTAAAAGATATAATGAAAGTAAAAAGGGAAGGCGATTAAATACCCAAAACGAACTAAAATATGATATTTATTCATGCAAAAGTACAAACTGAAGCACATGGCCGTAAAAAGGGGGGAATAAGTTAGTCAGCACTGTCTATCTTGTATCTAGCTAAACACTTCTACGACCATAGTACTCATTAACCATTTTGAACATTCGCCACAAGAACCCATTCCATCACCACCCAATCCTTCAAACACCACAATACCACATATTTACAAGGGGCACCTAAATAAAAAGTGGGGGAACAAAACCATGAGGTAAAAATGCTAATATATACAACAGTACAAAAATATATTTAAAAGATTTAATGATAATGAAATGTACAACAGAATTTTCAAACTAAAATAAACAAATGATAGCAAGACCCATCCACCCAACAAAATCAAAGTGGGTGCTGTATTCAGCGAAAACAAGGAAATCAAGTAGCACACTCGCTGCCAGAGTGGGAGAGGATAAAATAAATAATGTAATCGGAAAATCAAATACTGATCCAGTCAAGATGAAAATATGGACAAAAACAAACTGGAGAGGATGGGAATCTAGACTTGGACCATCACAAAAGAGAAAGCCGGAAACAGGCTAGGAACCCATTAATGCACATTAACTCGGTACACAAAAGACGTCTAACTTAACCAGAGATGGGCTCACATGAAACCTCCCCGTTGTACCGTTCCCACCTGGAAAAAAAAACAGCAATTCTCAGGAAGATGCTGTCCGAGTAAAACGTAGTCTTCACTAACATAAGACGAAGCGATTGTGGATGATTTACACTCGAGTACATGGCAAGGCGCGTCCAATATATATCAGGTTAGTTTGGTGAGAATAAAATGTACACCTAGTCAGAACACCTGCCATGGAAACACTGATACAGAAGAGAAAAAGGAGTCGTTGCAAGGGAAAAAATTCACCACCTTCAAGGCTGGATAGAAGCTTTTAAACTATCAAAAAAGCAAGTGATTGCTGGGCAAATCCAGCACAGATATGGCAGCACCCCTCCATTTTTGACCTAATATTACGACAAACCAGCACCAACTTCTTCATGTGCTTGGTTCCTTTCAGGACATTGGCGATCATGGACATCCACTTGGCTCTGACTCTTGTCGCTCTCAGTAATTTTTCTCTTGGTTTCTCTTCTAAGTCCCGCTCCGTCAACCATTTGCTCAGACTTAACAAGTACGTCTCACGCTGCTTTCCCATGTTTCTTCTTCTATTTATCCAACCTGTGAGTATCAAGTTCTCCGGGCCTTTCTTCATTACATGTTCCAGGAATCTATTTGTTTCTCCCTGATATTTATTATCAGTTTTCTTCTAGTTTGCATCCTTTCCAAGACCTCATCGTTGCACATGTGCTCTCTCCATGGTATCCTCAGCATCCTTCTGTAAAACCACATTTCGGCTGCCTCAAACCTCTCCATCTTTGATGAGAACGTTTAGTACTCACTTCCATACAGAAGGACAGATATCACGTAGCAATCCAGCACTTTTTCCTTTTTTTCTAATGAGATTTTCCTGTCTTTCAGTAGTCTGGCTAGCTTCTGAAATGCGTCTTTGGATCTCCCAATCGCATTTTCTATCTGTCAAAACACTTCCCAGGTAACACAATGCCTAATTCCGTTTTTTTTTTCTGATTAGGAGAGATGTTCTAAATGATTTCGAATACGACATAAATAAACAGTACCACAATAGTATGAGTCCTACAGAATTCCCTCACTGGTGTAGTAACCTACCTTAAAAGTCGTATTATAATGAAATATAACTGTAAAGGTTGGGGTACAGCAAATAATTTATTTCAATAAATGATCGGATATTTATACCAAAAGATATACCCTTGTTGAGGTGGGATGCATTCAAACCGGGGAGGATACATACAGTATCGGAATCAAAGAGGTGGCCACATACTTAGACCAAAGAAACTGTATAGAAAATAATTTGAAGTGTTTTTTTTTCTAAAAATAATTGTCTGAAATAGCTATGCAAGTGAGAAAATTACAATTTATAAAACAAAGATTCTACCGACATTTTCTTCTGAGATTGTAGAAGAACAATAGTACCGCGACAAAAAAAAAAAAAAAATGGAAAATAAACATTTAATATTGAATCATGTCAACACAAAAATATATGTCTAATGACATTTAATAATAACCAACCGTTGAAGCTTCTCAAAAGTCATTTAACCGTATCGTATTTCAAACCAAGGTCTTTGATAAATTTTAAAATTTCGCTAATAAATTCCAACATCGGATAGACGATGTCTCATTTCCAAGTAGACCATCGATTTAATTGACAGATCGCGTTTGTCAGGGTAATTTAAACCGCTGCATATTTAATTAACAGCCATGTTACCATCAGTAAAGCGTCACAACTGACCTGACTGGTTCTTATCATGGATAGATGCGGTTTACACTTGCCTTCTCCACAGGTCTGAATACAGAATTGTCGGTAAATGTTTGTTTTAATTTCCTTTGCTTTTCCCCCTTTCAAATTTATCCAAAATAACATTATTTCTGTGCAAATGTATATGCTGAACTCAAATCAACAATTAGTTATTGAAGAAATTTACCTTTTTTGCTTTGAAAGTAAAAAAAAAAGATCTATATCTCGCACTTTTTCTTCCCCGTAACTGTCACTAAGTCATGTAATTAACTAAAGAATGACGTTCTACGTAGGCAGAAATTTTGTTTGGAATTTTGGTCAATATTTTTCCTTTACTAAAACTTCCGGCGATGTTCTTCCGCTAATGAAAGTAATAAGCGTAGAAATACAATAGCACATTGTTTTCATTCCCGGAAGTACATCGCCGGAAGTATCAGTAAATGAAGAAAAATCACCAAAAATTCTGCGAAAAATTGTTTACATGCGCAGTGTGTCATTCTGCAGTGAATTACATGGTTTCGTGAGAGTTACGAGAGAGAAAAATTGCAAGATATAGTTCGTATTTGTTTATGGACATTTAGATAAAAAAGGTAAGTTTCTTCAATAACTAACACAGAGATAATGCTATTTTGGATAAATTTGAAGGAGAAAAGCGAAGGGAATTAAAACGAACATTTACCGAATAGCCTTCCCAAAATAAGTCAGTCTATCCTATTTCGTAGAGCTGGCAGGGGAGAAGAAAGTTATTCATGCCTTTTCCTAGGAGGTTAGTGCGGAAAGTATACGCCAGAGACAGTCAAAATTTGTACTATTTGTAGTGCTTTAGTTAAGCTAAAGGCGCTCCCTAAACCCAGGAATTCCATGAAATCGTATTTCAACTCGAAACAAACCTTTTCGGTCACTCTGCCTTCGGGCTAAGACGAACAGAGACGAGGCTGTGTCGAAGGACAAAGTTTGGTCTGGTGGGGATAACAAACAAAAGCCTGATCCTGCCTTATGCCAGGTCTATGGGAAATTTTTGCCCGAGCTGAAAGGCTCGGGTTGCCCGCATTACATAATTTTCCTTGTACCACATCCAGCCTCAGTGCGAAGGTTTCTGGTATATACCAGACAGCTCGGAATCAGCTAGAGGCCAGACCAATTCTGTAACTTTTTTTTTTTTTTTTTTTTTTTTTACAAGATAAGGCATTTAGGTTTTGCTTTATTAATAAACAAAAATGTCGATATTCTCATCACGAGGCCTGATGCCACAGACCAGCGGGTCAGTGTTGTCCGTCGAAACGTTGGTATAATTACCAGAATTTTTTAAATATACTTCAATTTCAACTTTGCATGCATTGTTCGGACTATTTTTCTCATTTATCGCTATGCTTACGACGTTTCGGCCGTTGTACGCTCCGGCCTTCTTCAGGTGCTAGAAATTTTGAACTAAATCCTTCGGCTCCCTAATTTCTCATTCTGAGCCCATAACCACTGCACGGTAAGGAGGGTACTTGACATTATTACGATTTATTTTGTTTGGATCTTTTAAAAAATACTGAAAATCCGAGATACTAATTTTAGTTTGCGTATCATCTATTGAAGGCAGGCTTCTAAAATTGGTGTCGACATTTCCAATGCACTGACTATTAATTTTACAAGTTATGAAAAATATATATTTATGAATTATATATTTGGCTTGTTTAAAACTTGAGTACTTTATTGCAATGTTTACAGTGAAGAGCCAATTGTGTCAGTGTCCATGAATAGAAACATTATTGAAAATAAATTACGTCTTAGGTAACATGATAATAGTCAAATAGACATGATCTAACGTTGTGCAAAAAGATGGTTGTCTGTTTCTTTTTTCAGGTGATTGGCGTACAATGTAATTACATTCAAATTGAATGAACGAACGCTGTTCTGGGAGGTTTTTGTGTTTTATGAATACAGATTACAAAAAAAAAAAAAAAGGAAAGAATGAGAGAGAGACGCACAGTGAGACAGACTCAAAGCAACATACTCAGAGAGAGAGAGAGTCAGACAGACAGAGAAAAAGAGAGAGGGGGTCGGAACACAAACATGCAGAACTTTGTTCTTTCTTTTTTCCTTCAACTATATGGTTTCCGAAACAAACTTAACTGATACGCCTGTCCTTAAGACTGGTCATGATGTTCACGTAAAACATGTGACAATCAAAATGGAATTTACGAACTTATGTCACTGGTGCTTTCTCCTAAAGAATGCAACTAGACTGGTAACAAGGTCCCACCCTTTTACAGTTAAATCAACCAAATGTAGCCGACAAATCTACTCCACCAGCTTCTTTTCTCGCACTCCCCGCCTGTTGATCTCCCTTCCGTATACCTGCTTTCCTGACGGCAACAACCTCAAGGAATTTAAATGCAATGTTAATTCCCATTTCTTATCCACTTGACTCCAGTCCTTTCTTCATCCTTTCTACATCATATCGTGTATCTTCTTGTTTTCCTTTCTCTCTACCTTCGCAACTGTCTTCACACATGTGCTCCCATCCTTCTCTTTCCCTTTCTCTGACACCCCCTGTGACTGGTTCGTCTTTCTCATCACTAGCCTCCTGCAAGAACTTATAATCTCTTATGTAGCCCCCTGCGCATCAGTAGCAGTACCACTTTGTTTGAAGTGAAACGATTAAAAGAAAAAAACCTAGCCTACTACTATATTTTTACATCAGCTAACGAAAAAGCACGAAAACGGTCTATTTAATCTCGCTTAATGAAGTTAGTTACAAATAAAAGTATGCGTTCAAACAGCTATTTTATCAACACACACTTTATAAAAATAGTTCCATGATTAAAGTTTAGAGAAACTATTTTGCCTGCGCCGTAAATCCAATCGGAGCAATGTTTGATACGTATTAGGATCTAACGGATAATTATGATTTAATCAGGTACCATGTATTGTGAGAAGAAGTTAACTATGAACATCTTAATCAAGTACCCACCTTGACGGCTGGTGCTGTAACCATATCCCATGAGGTAGTCCCATGGTATGACGATAAACGTCATCCTACAATAAAACATCTGATCGGAAGATGCAACCGTCCCTTTTCCACAGAAGGATACTGCAGATATGTGAGCAATGAGAAGGTTTTGGAAAGGATGGAAACGAAAAGGAAATTAATACTGAGCACCAAGAAAAGACAACAATGAGGAAGAAGGGCTTGGAGAATCTGATACTAACAGGCCAGATAGAGAGGAAAAGAGACAAAGGAAAGCAGCGGATAACATATTTGAAGGGCCTGAGCAGGTGTTGTGTGGTGTAACAGAAAAAGGCGTGCTAAGAACCACCAGGGATAAGACGTGGAAAGCCATGATCGCCTAAATTCTGAAAGGAAAAGACACATAGAAGGAGGAGGAACCGTCCCTCAATTGCAGTGGTACCAACTGTTAGGACCCCAGCAAATTTGTGAACCCTTAGACAAAAGTTAAAACGCTATGGAGGAGAAAAATACATTTTTTATATCAAAATTACAAGAAAACTTTTTCTTTTTTTTTAGTAAAAATACAATCAGTACATTTTTTTTAAGTAAGAAAAAAAATGGCATCTTGTTAAATAATTAGATAAATAAATGAATAGTATATAAAAAATCTGTTGTGATTAATCTCATTTAACAAATGAGACAATTTTTGCACGTTTGATTTTTTAAGATGTAGTTAAATAAACAATAAATTAAATGCAGTCAAATAATTACAATCTAATTATGAAATGTCATTCTTATGAATTATAAAATTTGAATTTTCATACTTAATTTTTGGCATAAAATAACGCAGACGAGTTGCTCTGTAGCTAAGAAAAAGCAACCAAACCAAATTTATTCAAGTACGAAATGAATGAAAGGGAAGTCAAAATTTAAAAAAAAGAAATTCTATGTGAAATTCTCTCTACCTAAAAAAAAAAAACAAAAAGCAAAAAAGAATTAAGTCGTAACAGATTACGACTGGAAACTGAAAGCAAATCTAAATAATAATATGAACGAAGAGAGACTCAAGAAAATCATAATTACTGAAAAAAAAAATTGAAAAACATAAGTGAGTAGCAAATATGAGTTAGACGTGACAATGACCGTATCGGCAGCCCTTTTTTAAAATTCAATTGTTAACTCTCCTTCCTCACTGAGTTTTGGGATTAACAGTCTAACAGCTCATCCTCCATCAGACAAATACAGTCACCCTCTCTCTACCCATAACTACGATCAACGATAGCTTGCTAGTAGCAGTCGACACGATCACCCTATTTTGTACAGTGTTCTAATAATAATAATAAAAAATAAATAAATCCATTAGGATATCAGTCCTGTGCATGTCAAGTAAAACTATTCATATTTTTTAGGTTAATGGGTTCAAATCCATAAACAAATAGAAAACACTAGATTTACAAAATAAATCGTTAATAGCAAATCTATTTTAGAAGTAATTAAGAAGTTGAAGGATTACTTTTGTGTATACGATTGTTTCCACGTAAAAAGAAAAATATATTCTTCGGAAGACCAGTGTTCAAAACAGCATCAATTGATTCATTCTCATTTCTAGTCATGCCAATATACCCACAAGGAAAACCGATGCCAGACGTGGAGGCGCACAAGTCTTGTTTTTAAATAATCCTGATTATCTGAACATCTCACAATGTTTTAAATTAGTATAATGCAAATTTAATTTTAAATCCACATATCTTGATATTCATTTGTACTTTCTAGAATGAGATGAAAAGATTTTTTTTTACATTTAAGACAGACCTTAGTAGCTGTTTAGGAAAGAAACTGATTGTGTGTTTTTTTTTAATAAATAGTAAGGATTTTTAACAAATCCTCAGCTCAAAAGGATTACCATACATTGGAATCAAGAAGATAGTATTGTTTATTTTCCAGTTCGACTTGAAGAGGAAAAAACAAAACAAAACAAAAAACAAAATAAACGATACCAAACAATAATAATAATAGGCGCGGAAGGCTTTCTTTCAGTTTTCCCTAGGTTTTATTATCCTGTTTCTAAACAAGTTTAAGGCTTATGAGAACGGTATTGTAAAGTGATTAACTACAATTCTTTCGCATGGAAAAATTGCCGTAACATTATTTCATGGGAGGATTACATTCGTCAAAGAAATAAAAAACGCATGAGAATAGATAGTTTTTTTTAATGGACCGAACATGTAAGCAACGATAAGGCTTTAAAAGAGGATGGAAACGAAAATGAAACATACTTAGCATCCGAAAATATATATATATAAATAAAAACTGAAGTCCCTTGGAAATTTAATGAGGTAATAGGGCTTGGAGGATCTGATACTCACAAGTCAAACAGAGGGAAAGAGAGACTAAAAAGCAACGCGTAACATACTTGATGGGCTTGAGCAAATGGATAGCAGAGCGGGGTTTGGGCGGAGTTACAGGAGAAAGCGTGTTTAGAGCAACTAGTATTATGTGGAAAGCCATAATCGCCTACGTCCTGAAGAGACACGGCACATAGAACATGATTTAAAAAAAAAATTTTAGCAGTTTAGAAATTAAATAGGTAAATGCAATTATGCTATTAAATTCTTATTTAACAATACCTATGTAGCAAACTAACTTTTTAAATTCACTTACAGATAAATGTAGTTGCCCATGGAAATTTATATTTGAACTTCACTAGAGAAAAAATAGTCGGAAGACGATTCATTATTATTGAAACATGCTCCCCGAAGTACACTGGTTATTTAAGTTACCTAGAATTATTAAGGAGAAACTAGTAAGACTTTATTATCATCGTGACGTATCGAGAATCTTTCTGGCGCATAACAAACAGTGCACAAGTGAATTTGTAGTGGTGAGTAGTAGAAATCTGATACATCACGTCTCAATAAAGAACATTGATCTTCGAAGATCGACACACGAAATCTTACACCTCACCTCTGATCGAACAAACTGCAGGCACCAGATGAACTGATATTCACCTACCCCACGAACCACTGAAACCTGGATGTGGCACAAGACCGATTTTATTTTTTTATAAACTGGTAATTATTTAAAGAAACAAAACAAAACAAAACAAAAAAAACATCTGTTTTAAGGTATTACACCAAACGCTTAAGCAATGTGTAAGTATGAAGGCCGTGAAACAAACCTTTTACCGTTTTTAAATGCAAATTAAGATATATATATAACAATATTACATATGTGCGTTCTTGTGCAGTAGATACCGGCTCAGAACGGGAAATCGGAGAGCTGTGTTAAATTCCAGTTGAACTCACACACGCGTAAATACACTTCATCCGTATCTTATCCCCAGCTATGGGTTAAATAGAAAAGTGTTCTATAACCTTTGTTGACAATCAGCCTAAATTAATGGCAACCTACTGTGGGAAAAACGTTGATCGCCCAAGCAGGTTTATGAAAAAAAAATGTAATAATTACAAGTTTGTACTTATAACTCATTATTGACCGTGGAAAAAAGTAAGAAAAAATAAAAATATATATATATATATATATATATATATATATACTAACATTAATCCGTTTAACTTATTTTCACGCGATTTCTGTTGGGATAAAAATCTAAACCAAAGCTGATATTAATAGTTTAAGTCATACAAGGAAATTATTACTGCATTTACATACGAAACTGTCAGGAAAAGGTTATGTATAAACTACGTTAAAAGCATTTCTCACGGGCAGTCAGTCAGTTAAGTGCCATACGTGATACACGCTTGGGCGATCATGTCTCGAAAGAGACATGACTGACTGGGCAGAATATTATCCCGCAGTAGGTTGCCATTTCTTTCTGCGGTAGACTGGTTGCCGACCAAGGCTGTAGAACCCAATCTGTCCTGCTATTTAACCCATAACTGGAAGGAAGAGACGGATTAATACCTTTCCCAAGGGTATTTGCGTAAGTGAATACAATGGATTCAACTGGAATTCGAACTCGGCTCCCCGGTTTCTCGTTTCGAGCCGATATCCACTGTACCACAACGCCCATCCCCTCACAGGCAATATATTTCCATAATTAAAACGAATTATGCTAAACGAAAATTACAGTGTTTATACTGAAATGGCAAAATATATGCAAAATTTAATAAACAAAGATGCATTGAAGAAACTCACTGTTATACTTTTGTACGGAGAAAACGCATCCATTAAGTGTGTATCTCTCTCATATATATTTTCAAAGACGAGACGTTATTTTATTTTTACAAACTGCCACGAATTTGTTTCCTCTTTAATAAAGGGATGTGTGTGAAATAAAACATAAGGAGCGACAACATTTACAGAAGAGCTTCTTTTCTCACACTTCCCGCCTGTGGAATTCCCTTCCGTATATTTGCTTCCCCGACAGCTACAATATCCAGGAGTTTAAATGTAGGGTCAACAGACACCTCCTAACACACTAACTCGCACCCATTCTCTCAAACACTTTTCCCATCCACGCAACCCTCATCCTCGGTATCCTTACCCGTCTATCACCCTCCTTCTGACATTTCCTATCACTTTCCCCTATGTAACCCCCTAACCACTCTTTCTCATCACTTTACCCTATGTAACCCCTGCGCAACAGTGGCAGTAAAATGCCTTGCTTGGGGTTAAATGATTATTAAATAAATAAATAAAATAAAAAGTAGATTAACACTGTATTTAAATGTTTGAGATCAAAGTTAGCCGAAAAGCAAAAAAAAAAAAAAAAACCAAAAAACCAAAAAAAACCCCCAAAAAACAGAAGAATGTTCCAGAAGCGAGGAAAAAATCGTTAGCAACAGAACTTAGCTATGTCTAGCCAATTCAACTGTAGAAAAAATAAGGAAAGCCTTGTTGCAAATCTTGTACTGCACTTAAATTCATCAGATCAAGATATCAAAGCGCTATTCATCAGAAAAATTTCCATGTAAGTTTGTATAGTAAAGACAAACGGTAAAAACAATTATGTCAGTGGGAATGTGACAAACTGGGACGTAATTAGTTTTTTTTAAACCGAAAACTACTCATGAGGATTTCCTTGATTTAAAATATTTTTTCGATTGTCAATTGAAGTCTCATAATGCAAGTAGTAATGTGCGGGAATCAAAGTTTAATGGGGTGAGTGAAAAACTTTAAAAATAAAATATCTTGCATAGTCTACCAACAAAATTCACTCTTAAGGTCGAAAGTTTGGTGCTAACTACTGAATTTAATTAGATCCATTTCAAGATTCCCAAACTCCCCAATTTGTTTATTTAGGTACCATTTTTATTTTGACTAGTCTTTGAATTTCCCATTTCCTTATTCTATCCTTTCCCACTCCTTTAGTAAGTGTGCTGCTTGATTCTTGAAGTAGGTAGAATAAGCAAGCCACTCTTAGTTTTGTGGGATCGACGGGTCTTACAATCGTCATTTTCAGTTTGATGTTTAGTTTTATTCGAGTATGTTTTGTTTTTCATCCCACCACGCACATTTTCATATAGCTAGATTTTTATGTATATTTTTTGGAAAGAAAAAAAAAAGCAAATAAAAAAGGTACTTTATGCATGAACTTTTCTCTTTTTTAATATTCCCCTGTGAAAATGTGGTGGGTGTAGAATTGAGCTATGATAGATGTTTTCCTGTAATGAACGAGTAAATTGTAAATAATATTTAGGTGGTGAATACGGTTAAATATGTATAAGATAAAAAGTAATGAAGAGCCTCAGCCAAAAATTCTATTTTCAATAATATATTTAATTCATACTAAGCTAGGATGCAAAAACATACCTGACGTACTCTTTCAGAGAAGGGGTTTACTCGAAATTTTAAATTAACTAGTTCCAGTATCGTCATAAGCCAGTAAGGTCGATTAAATAAAAGTAGGTACCTCCACTAAATCGGGGGGGGGGGAAATGCATAGTTACTTTTAAACTCCATGAAAAAGTTTCCTTAAAACTTATTTTAGTTTGAAAGCTAAATTATTAAATGTACTATTTCCAGTAAGTAAAATAATCTTCAGTTTATTTCCAACAGAAATTTTATCGATTGGAATATAGAAGCTTGAGATGTTTTTCTTAATTTTTGAATAATCGACACATTTGTAAGCAAATGTTAATTCTTGGTTTAAGAAATTCTTTGCAAAAAATAAAATATAAATATGTGACATTTTTTTGAAAAGTAGCAAATTTTATGTTACATTAATCTGATTTACTCAGGTATTACTTATTCACAGCATTAAATTTAGAATAAAATTTTTTTTTTTTTTACCTGCTTTCGCCGTATATTTAGACATTGTTGGCAGGTATTTGATTAGAGATAAAAAGTATGTCGTTTATAAGTGACAAATTTGTAAAAAGATTTTTCGGAGGGGGTAAGAAACGCTGACCTTTTAATTTGCACATAGAAAATACCATACAAAAAAAAAAAAAAAAAAAGCAAAAGCACTAAAAAAAATTTAAAACATCGTGGCAGAACGATTTCCATTAAACTTTCCAATTTTCGATAGGTAATATAATGATCAGTTTTTAAGTAAAATATTTAACCGCTACAGTTCTTTAAATATTTTTTAAAAAAAAAACTTTACAAATTATTATAATAACAAAAGAAAAAAATGAATACAGTTCTTTTAAAATTGCATTAGTTATCGATTTTTTTTCTTCAAATTATGTCCTTAAATTTTATTATTATTTATTCAAGCAATTGAAAGCTTAAATTCAGAGTTTTATTGCATGTTTTATTTTACTCTTCGAAGCATATTTTCGTATACTGAGGCAAAATTTAAAATAAAAAAATAGATTTATATTCCTTAATGAGTCCTGCGTTAACTAACAAAATTCTAGACATTAACACTTTGAAATTTATTAAAATTTCATGGATTTACATGGAGGGTGGTTAACAGGCAAAAAAATATTTTAACCGAGAGTTTTAAAAAAATAATAATTTAAAAAATATTTCATTCATTTGTGAAGGAGTGCTGAAAGTTTCATTAAAATCCAACAATTATTTAATTTTTTGCGAGAATTTCCAAATTAATGTGTTTATTACTGGAAAAAGTGAGTTTTGTAATATTACGTTTTCCATTGTAAACTCTCATAACGATTTGTTTACTAGCTAACTCAAATCAAGTCAAGATTTTCTGCCAAAAATTTCGAACAGGTTAAAAGAGATTCAAATGTTTTCTAAATAATTAAATTTATTTATATTTTCCTCTTAATAATAATATAAACCTTTTGATGAAAAAAGTTTGTTTTTATTAAGTTTGGGACCCTTTTATTCATATGTCGTTTTTTGTTTGTTTAACGATTTAGTGAAGGTACCTAGGTAAGATGTGCGTTTGTGGTGCAGTGGGTATCGGCTCGGAACGACAAATCGAGAGCCAAGCTCGAATTCCATTTGAATTCCTTGCATTCACTTACGCGCAAATACCCTTGGGAAAGGTACTAATCCGTTTCTTGCCTCCAGTTATAGGTTAAATAACAGGACAGACTGGGTTCTATAGTCTTGGTCGGCAACCAGTCTACCGCAGAAAGACATGGCAACCTACTGCGGGATAATCATATGCTCAGTCAGTCATGTCTCTTTCAAGACATGATCGCCCAAGTGTGTATCAGTATGGCACTTAACTGACAGACCTAGGTAAGAGAGTTAGAGCTTAAAATTTATGTAATAATGGGTTCATTTCGTTCTTAAATATGAAAGCTCTTTAGAACGATAAAGTCCCTCTAACAAGACGTGAAATAAGTTTTGAAATAAGCGCACAGTTTTCAATTTTTAGATGATTATTCGAAGTTCGAGAGTTGTTCCTAAATTTTGGCCAATAGTGGATTTTTATCTATCAAAATTTCAACTACTGGTTTTAAGAAAGCATTTCGTTATACTGAAATATTAACTTCATAAAAATATATCATCATACTACAGAGTTAATGTATAAATATAAAAGCGAGTCACCTGTCGGCCATTTTGAAAAAACGGCATGTCCAAAGAATGGATTGGAAAAATAACTCTTCCAGTGCAACGTCCGAAAGAATCCAAAAGCCAGTTTACTTTCCAAGATAAATTGTAGAAAATGAAATTAGGTATTGTCAAGATATTCCGTTGTGTGGAAAACGGCAGAGAGACCATAAATAGATAAGGTGGAAGTTCCGGGATTCATTGGCGAACTAATTACATGTCACAGACGCGCCAGATATGATTCTTTTAATACCAGAACGGAGGTATAATCTAATTAAGTCTCTCTATGATGTAATTCCTACAAAGCAGTTATTTCTATCGATTTGTTTTTGAAATTGTCCTGGCTTTCTGGGAATGTTTTAATTTATACACATTTATAGAGGTGTGGAGATATATAAAGATATTCATTTGTATTTTAGATAGAGAAACAAAAAATAAAATAAATCATGCTAGCAAGAGCATCGCGGCCGAATTCCCTCGGTGACTGTGTGAGGGAAATTAAATATATTACGAAACTAAACAGGAGATGTTGAACACGGACACGTGCTAAAGCGCCTACCGTCACGGATCCACTTTTCGCGATTTCCGCCTAAAGCAAATCGCGAATCCACGGGGCAAATATTTTTAAATTTCTGTATTTTCTATTATACTTCTACATCTAATTGTGGCACAAGGCCGAAAAGCAGGTGGGTAGGAGGTTGTCTTTAGTACCTATCCTATACCTAGTTAAACACAATATTTATTTGCATAAAAATACAAATTATGGCACCTGGCCGAAAGGGGAGGGGTAGAGGTTGGTACTCATTTAACTATCTTATACCTAGCTAAACACTATCACGACCTAATCACTCATTACAATTTGCACATTCACCACAAGAACCCATACATCACCTCCCAATCCTTCACACACCACATATTTACAAGGGACACTATTTATTTTGTAAAAATACAAAATTGTGGCATAAAGCCGAAAAGGGGATGGGGAGAGTTTGGTACTCACTGAGCTATCCTATACCTAGCTAAACACTATCACGACCCATTCACTCGTTACAATTTGCTCAATCACCAAAAGAACCCATCCATCAACTACCAATCCTTCATGCACCATAATGCCACAAACTTACAAGGGGCACTTAAAAAGGGGAAACAACCCATGACATTAAAAATGCATACACTATATATCTACCGACTAGGTTACTGAAGGTGAGTGCATACTTTTATCGAGATATCATATTTAGACCAATGCCCTTGAAGTGAAGACTAAGAACAGGTTCGCAAGGCCATCGACGGCCCCTTAAAAGTCTCTTTTACTAATTTCATATACAAGGTTTGAATCCACTGGGGCGACGGTTGTCAGTCAGCTTTACTAACTGTTCTCCACGCTGGGATCATCTCGTCAGAATATTATTAAACAACTCCTTCAAAGTAACCACAAAGATTCGAGCGACGCTCTCTAACGTTCAGAGCATGCTCGCAGGAAGCCACTCAAACACGCAGTGCAACACTAACTAATAGAGTTGATTTGCTTTTGGCAGGTCTGTACGAGCAATTAAGACAAGCTTAGTACCCATTTAGCGTGTTTGCAGGGTTTGGGTAATATTTGGCCAGCAACCCTAGCGTAGGCACCCGAGTTCCTCACATTTAAAAGCGACCTTGTGTCACAAGTCGCTCCAGTGACTGGGTAAACAGTTATACGTACTAATAGAATTTATTGGAAACATCGAGGTGATGTAATGGTTAACAAGCTTGTTTTGCTAGAAACATTACAATTGTGTATTGAATTCGATCCTCACTGGGTGTCCCATACTTTCGGCCTTGTGCGACATCTAAGCTGCGCTTAGAAAATCACCATACTAATAGGATTGATTTGAGTCCATGAAAAGCATTTCATGACAAATTTTAAAACTCAGTTCTTGAATGAAATTCGAAAACAAATTCAGAAAGATGCATTTCGTTTTTTTTTTTTTACTGAAACTTCTAGCTAAATATTCAACTGGAAAAATAGTTTGGGTTTCTTCATCTTTTTTTTCTGATCGTGGGAGAATCTCGATGACTACACGCTACGTGTCATATTTCTTGTTCAGAACTAACAATTTAAGGCGTTTCATTTAAATAAGTAATAAGGGGCAATGCCCATGCCATTTATTTTAACTCAAAACGATTGCGCAGTCCTGTAAATAAATATCACCTGAGAGAGACAAATAAATATCATTTACGTTCAAGTTAAGAGATTATTTAATCCATTACCTGGACAGTGGTATTTTCGATATAAACCAGATTGTTACAAATAGTGTATTCTATGTTGGAATGGCGCCACAGTTGTTTGGGACAATTTTGAGTTCGTTTTATATCTATTTGATGTGCGTCGTAGTGCAATGGATAATGGAACGGGGTGAGAGATTGCATTCTTTAGCCTTGGCTGCCAACCAGTCTACCACAGAAAGAAATGGCAACCTATTGCGGAAAAATTTGCTGGCTAGTCTGTTATGTCTCGAAAGGGACATGATCGCTCAAGCGTGTATTTCATGGCACTTAAATGACAGTAATTTATTCCTATTACGTATAAGACATAGGTCGATATGTACACTCAGATCTTGTAATTCTTGTCGACTTCCTGACCACTTTTGCTCAAACGCTTTTTAGATCAATAGGAACATCGAACAAAATTTGTAATGTACTTTGATGATTAATATTTTTGTTTTGCAGTTTTAGTCGTCACCTGTGTTTTGGATGCTATTTTCTTACAATGAAATTAATATCAAGCAATCTAGAAATGCAACATCTTTAAAGGTATAATTCATCTAAAAAGAAGTAGGTCCTAACAAGTAATCCACAGGAAAATGTGGTTGGACGAATTATTAAGGAACTATTTAATTTTTTTAAAAATATGCACAACAGTAGTTTCTGGATTACCCTTTAAAAAACCCGATCAAATTAATCTTAAATTACCCTTTTCACTCGCTTATTTTGTTCAGTGTGTTTTCTTTCTGTAATAATTTATTCTTTTTTCTTTACTAAAAACATATTGCATGTTAACGTCCTTTTGTTCGGATTACATTATTAGACTCATTTCCATTTGATCATTCCTAAAACATATATATATATATATATATAATTCAAGTTGCATTACTCTTCGGCGCCTCAGTTTCCATGGCACAACTCTCCCACGGATAGCTGAATAATGAATTCAGTGATATCGATTCGTTTCTTTGAAGGCACATTGCGATACACGAATTAAAAGAAAATAAACTACATTTGAAAATTCTCAACCAAAGAAGGGTACAGAGTAAACGATACGGTAAATAAATAAAATGCTATTTAAAAGGTTGAAAAAAAATACTCAACTAACACAATGTAAGCTATTACATAAGCTAAAATACTAAAAAAAACTACCCATTTGAGGACATGAAATTTAATATTCAAAATGTTGTTAAGTGTGCGAGGGTGTCAAAAAACCTGCTATACTTTCATTTGTGAAAATGGCTCGAGAAAAACTGAAAATTTAATTTAAAACAAATATGGGGAGTTGGGTTATAAACAAGAACGTTATTCAATAGACGACAGGCGTAAAAAGTGAGTGGGACAGTAAAAAGACAAACCTTGCTAAAGGCAAGATAAGTTGTGGAGAGCCATAACCACAGAAATCGAAGAGTGAAACGTCTATACTTAAATAAAACCTAACTATCCGATTTTTCATTCAACGATCGTTTTACGAATATTTTGCTTTACTTGTGTTTCTCTTAAGGGGAATATTTAAATATTTAAAATACCCTGGGTTTAGACCTTGCAGGTAAGACACCCCACTTTTTATTATTAGACGACTAACTGAATTCCAAGATATAGTGAAAATAGATCTGAACCTGATAAACTTCCGCACTCAAAAGACAAATTCGATATTTTATGACACAAGAACAAAATCTTTATGTTGCTGTTGTACAATGACCTTTGCAAAATAAAATATTATTGTAAAAAAAATACAATAAATGTGGCACATAGCCAAAAGGGGAGGTGGGTAGAGGTCGGTACTCATTTACTATCCTATACATAGGTAAAAACTTTCATGACCCTATCACGCATTAACAATTTGCTCATCAATCCTCAAAAAAAAAAAGAAGCTATGTAGTAAATCAGTACTTTTTTTTATACAAACGCGCCGATAAAAAAAACAAAAAAAACATAATTTTCAAAATTTACAAATATTACTTTTCTTTATGCGTTATATATCCAAAATAAAAATTTTTAAAAATGTTTGCTTTAAGGGGTGGTCAGTTAGCTACGTAAATTTAATTTTAAGCTGACTGGTGTCAAAAGCAAGCCAAAATTATGTAAGGAAATTATATTTCCTAAACGAAATTGATATGCTAATATAATAAAGAAAAAGAAATGTATCCTCGCCATAGAAAACTCAATCCTAACAAATCCGCCTACTGTCTTCAAACGTTTAATCAGATTTTCTAACGCAGTGTTAAAACGTCTCTGTTAGTTTTACGATGTCGGGCATATTTGATCAAGCTGCATGTCATTATAAATATCCAGGAAGTTAAGGAAATCTACCAAGAAATTAAATTATTCTTTATTTTTTCTGGATTGTGACTAACATTCTTCAGTTTAAAAAAAGCTGCACAACTAATCGAATGCCGGTTCAAGATGAGCATTAAGGACTATTAAAGAGACAGACACCGGAATTGTAGCCAAGAAATTTCTCTGCTCCCAGCCAGAATTGTTATCACACTATTTATTTTTCGTACAATTACAAAACATTGTGGCACAAAGCCGAAAAGTGCAGGAGTAGAGGTTGTTTCTCGCTTAACTATCCTATACCTAGCTAAACACTATCACGACCCATTCACTCGTTACAATTTGCTCAATCACCAAAAGAACTCATCCATCACCTCCCAATCCTTCTTACACCACAATATCACATATTTACGAGGGGCACCTAAAAACGGGGGAAAACCCATGACAATAAAAATATGTTTATATACAATATAATACATAATTTTAAAAAAATTAATGGAGAATGAAATGATGGGAGGGCTATGAACCCAAAAAACAAACTGAAAATACAACAAAATTTTTAACTAAAATAATAATCAATGTTAGTAAGAACCGTGCATCCCAGAAATAAAGAGTGGCCGCTGTATTCCGCCAAACGGCGAAATCAAGAAGCACACTCGCTAAAGGAGTGGGATAAAAAATTAATGGAATGGGACAATAAAAGGCTGAACCAGCCGAAATAAAAGGAGGCCAAAACAAACTGGGGGGGGGGGGGGCCGAGAAACTCGACTTGGGATCATAACAAAAGAGAAAGCCAGGTACAGGCTAGGAACACATTCATTTACTTTAACTAGGTACACAAAAGAGAGCTACCTTAACCAGGGGAGGGTTCCACAAGAATCCACCCCGATGTAACAGAATTGTTATCACTCACAGAGTCTAAGACATTTAAGACATTTCATAAAATTACGAATAACGATTTCTGGTGAAATTCAGCGAAATGTACTTGAGTTAGTGTTTCTACATTTCTTTCATTTTACTATAAGCTAAGCTTGTATAGATAAATCTAATACTATTTCTTATCATTTTACTTATTTAGTTTTGCTAATTTATTAAATTTGATAGGGTGTCCAGTTTGTTGTGGAAACTGAATCCGCTTCAATAACTAAAACGAATGATGCTCAGAGCCACTTTATTTCTCAAGCTCTACAGAAATAAAGAAAAACCTTTAAATTCATCATCTGCATTATTCTTTTTTCGTATTTTGCTTTCTATTCAGTCAGTCGGTTAAGTGCTATACGTGATACACGCTTTGGCCGATCATGTCTCGAAAGAGACATGACTGACTAGTAAAAAGATTATCCCGCATTAGGTCGCCATTGCTTTTTGTGGTAGACTGGTTGCCAGCCAAAGCTATTGAACCCAATCTGTCCTATTATTTGACCCAATACTGGAGGGAAGTGACGGATTAATATCTTTCCCACGGGTATTTGTGCGTAAGTGAATGCAAGAAATTCAATTTGTTGTTCCGAGTCGATATCCACTGCACCACAACGCACATCCAGATTACGATTTCCAACTTAGATTCATTGACTGATTCATCCTTTACTAGTTAGCAACCCTTTTCATGTTATTTAAAGCCAGAAATATTTAAATTTTCTTTTTTAGATAATGATTTAGTGATAAATGTCTAATTAATCTATAGCTGTGGCGAGAAAAAAAAGTGGCTTCCCAGGTGGATTTGTGCATAAGTGAATCTGACGAAACCGACAGAAATTGAAACATGGCTCTCCGATAAACAAATCGAACCTATTACAGCACCTGATATTCCTAACCAATCACCCATCTAATTACTGAACAGGATCAATGTTGCTTAACTTCGGTGATCGTACAAGAACCGGTGTTTCAACGTGATGTCTAATTTTATTTTTTATATTTGAATATTTCACGTCGTCTGAGATCTTTTTTTTTTATTCTGGTTTCCGCAAGAGGAATAATTTAGAATTAATTACATTTGAAACTGTACGCACTTCTTTAACTACTTGAATTTATAAAATTCAGTTTTTCTTTTAATATTCGTAACACGGAATGCTTTATCTATTGTTAGATAAAAAAAGAATAACATGGATATTTCTTCCCGCCGTGTTTATTGTACATCTCTATAGGGCCGGCCCGTGCAACCTTCGAATCCCCCGACCAGAGAGATTCAAGCCTGATTGAAAGACCCAGCTAGTGTTTTGTTACCCTCGCTATTTTAAAAATTTCTTTTTTTCCTGCCTATACACGAAGGAAATTAAACTAAGCACAACCGATTATGGAAGGCTAAAACCTTTTAAGATGTTGAAGTCATTCTGCAGTCATATGTTTTGTCCACATCCAGGAATTTGATTGACTCGTTAATTCTCGAAAAAAAATCAGTAGTTTTTTATTCATAATGTTAAATTTGCTAACTTAATCAACAATTTAAAAAAATTATCTGTTATGACAATTCTCTAATTTTTATTTAGATGCATTATATTAATTTTCAGTTTTTCTAATTGAATTGCTTACTTATGTAGCACTAGTAGTATAGCGCGGCGTTGCTCGGATGTAATGAAAGCTTTAAAACTAGTCCATGGTCCTGGAGCTCAGACCCTTTGGACGTTGGCACGAAAGACTAAAAAGCAATAGTTGTTTCCAGTTAAAGCGAGACCGTAGACTGAAAGAAAAATGAATGAATGTAAGTCAAATTTTGATTTCCTTGTATCGATATCAAATAAGTTTTTTTAGTCAAATTTTGATTTCCTGGTATCAATATCAAATAAGTGTTTTTCGTCGTAAACTGAATTTTGAAGGCTAAATAAGTCCTCTGAGTAAATGGTATCATGGCTGAGACTAAGAACTACAATTATACCTACTTAGAGCCAAACCCGAAGCAACATCTAAAATAAAAGGGCTGAACAAAATACAAAGATACAGGCAGATAAACAGACACACACACAAACATCTTGCCTTTTATATATATATATATATATATATATATATATATATATATTTATATATATATATATATATTATCGATTCTCTGCACTATTGTAAGAACTGCAACCTGGAAACGTCTGAATATCGTTTCTTATGTCTTTGTCTATGAGTGTATCAAATTTGATTAAAATCGGACCACTCCTTCTATAACCCGATTTATTTGATTATCGATTTTCGATATTTATCGTAGGTACCTCGACACAAAACCTAGCTAAGAACACTTGCAGACGCTTATCGTACAACTGTGTAACATTTCAAGAAAATCGGTTCAGCCGTTTCGGAGTCTATAGGTAACGGACACTTACACACACACACACACACACAGACAAAGTTACATTTATAAATAAGTTTAGATTTAGATATGAGCCATTATTGTACATAAGTAGGTTACAATAATATATGTATTTTATATAAATAAAGAGAATCTGTAATGTGATCGGTTCCAACCTGGCAGATCGACTCCAGCCATTTTCTCACTGACGAGATGTGGCTTTCCCCTTTCTCTTTTACAAATACTCTTTTGGCATCTGCTCTGACGAGCTTTAATCACTGGTGCCCCTTCTGCAAGAATTTCCAGGAGCAACCAGACTGGCAACAGCCTCACTCTTTTGTAGTTAAATGCAGCTGACCCTTCTATTCCCCCCGCTTCTTTTCTCGCATTTCCCGCCTGTGAAACACTTTTCTGTATACTTGTTTCCCTGATAGCTACAATCTTCAAGAGTTAAAATGTAATGTCATTTGCCACTTCTTATTCCCTTGACTCTTGTTCTTTTCTTGTCTTTTTCCCAACACCCCTTGTATCTTGTTCTTCTCCCTTTTCGCTCTACTCTCACAACTCTCTTCACACCAATATTCCTATTCTTCTCTTGCCCTTTATCTGACACTCCCTTTAACCGGTTCCTTTTTCTCTTTGCTCTCCTCTTATGTAAACTTTCACTCTCCCTTTATGTATGCCCCTGGGCACTAGTGGCAGTACTGCCTTGCTTGGGTTGAAACGATATATAAAAAAAAATGAATCTGAGACGTACTACAGTGGTGCCCGTATGATATTGAATGGGATCCTTACATTGGCCAAGTCACCAAGAAATAAAAGACTCCTTAGTTGAAACTCCTTTGAGCAAACAAAGGGAAACTATTTTAAAAAATGAAGTATCAATCGTTCTTCTCGATCGAAATCATTAACAAACTTTGGTAATAGAAATTCGCCATATATGTAACAATCACAACAGGCAAAAAGTATATTTATTGCTGTAAAATGCAACAAATGTGACACAAGGCCGAAGGAGAATTGGGGTAAGCTGGTCAACATTAACTATCCTACACCTAGCTAATCAGATTCACGACCCATTCATTCATTAGAATTTGTTCATTCCCCATAAAAATCATCTATTATCATTTTAATCTTACATATAACACATATTCACAGGAAACCTACAAAAAGTTCCATGACATGAAAATTTAATTGATATATAAAGTGTTCAAATGTTTTTTTTTTCAAAATAAATAAAAAATATATATCGGTAAAAAATGAGGGGGAAGGGATGAACCTAGAAAACTAAACTAAAATATAACAAAATATTTAAGATAAAAATCACAGATGTTAGTAGGATCCGTGCAGGCTACAAAAAGAATATCATTCCCTGACTTTTTTTTTTAATCGTTTCACCCCAAGCAAGGCGGTACCACCACTAATGCGCAAGGGCTACATAAGAGAGTAAAAGTTTAGGCAGGAGGAAAATCAAGAGATATTGGCTGGGACAATAAACACCACAATACCACGTAGGTATGAACTACATGCCCTGTCCCTTAGCCGGAGGGGTTCCAACGCCGAAGCTTTAAGTAGAGGCGACAGCGGATAACCATGAAAAACTAACCGTGAAAGAGCGTGACTGATTTCCGTTTACCTATGCCACAGCACTAAGAAAAGGATACAGGAGGCTGATCCACTAATGTTTGAATGCGCCAGTCCGTAGGACAGGACCGAAGTAGTGATGGTCTACCGTACCTAAAAATTCGGACTGATCCAAATTGATCAGCGTGGCTTGATCGTCTTTTACACCATCTAGGTTTGTGCAGATCAGATGCAGGTTGCTCTGAATTATCCATGCTTTGTCGGAATCTTTTTCCAAACATTTAAGTACGTGCTTAGAAAAGTTATGGGTAATTTAATTATCTAAATTCTATCCATTTTCTAGACCTTTTTCGACAGTGTGAATCCAACCCCTGAGACCTGGTCAGGGATGAACTCCTGCCGGAACCATTTATTGAATACGAAAGAAAAAAATACACGTAAAGAAGTGCGACATCCTCATTCCTCAAGTACATTTCGTAGGACAGAAAGGCTCGTGAGTTCAGTTCCTAAGCCGGGTAGTGAAACTTGGACTCATTGCAAGAAAGAAAAAGTTATCTGAGAAGTAGTCAAAAAGAGCAAAACAATATATCATTAGACATGTTCAGTAGAAAGAGAACAATCAACTCCTATATATAAATTGCAGGCTTCAGTTCGAAATTTCCTCAGAGTTACTCTGATAAACAAGTGCATAATGAAGACTCGAATCGCAAATGCGTAAGGAAAACCTGGTAGAAAAAAATTAACGAAAATCGGAAGAATAAGCGCTTAAAGAAGACCAAAATACGAGTCACAAGAGCCAATCAAGGTAGTGGAATACTGTGTGGAGTTGTATTAGCATAAGAAAATACAAGTATTTGGTGTAGGTGGCTGTAAACGCAATCATGAACAATTTATTAACATTTACTCCTACCAAAAGACCAGGGAGTAGAGTAAACCAGAAGAAATGCGAACCTATCTATTCCAATCAACTACTTCTTAAAAATGCGTGTTTGGCTTTGACAAAATCTGGCTGCCTGACAGATACATTCCACCCTTTTTATATTATACATGGAATGATTGAATCTTCGAGAATGTACAGCTGAAGTTGGCAAAGCTTTCGCACTGACATCTCAAACTATATGCAGCTGTATCAGAGGAAAGGTTTCAAGAAATGTTTTCGACAGTGCAACGGTATTTTCAGCTGAGATCAAAGTCGATAGCAAACGGTGAACGATTACCATTTTTAGAGCACAAATCTCTTTAAAATATTTCGCCATTGAACACAGGTGTCTTGCTGGTAGCACAAATGCAAGAACCTCTGGGAAAGTTATTTCAAGTTAAACCCAAACTTTTCTCTCTATCTCCAACTCTTGCACATGATAAATTAATTTCGAAGATTTTCCCATTGAAAAACAAAACGAAAATTACTCACTCTCTCCCTCTCTCTCTCTATATATATATATATAAACGGATTAGTTGGAAGAGTTTTTGTAAGAATGAGCCAATTATATATAACCCCAAGTAAAGTTGTTTCATATTCTTTTTTACCGTGCAAAAATCCAATCATTTCACTGCGTATCATCTTTAAACTAACTAAAACAATTTTTTGTATTTATAGGAAGTATTAAAAAAACTATTCCGTGAGGACATATTAATTGTCAGTCTCTACATAGGTTAAAGGCAATGAATAACAGCAAAACAGATGACATTTGGGAAAAATGGCAAAATTTAGAGTAACATAGATATTATCAGAAAAATGGGTGATACTAACGTACAATTGTAGCCAGGGCAAATTTAAATATACATATATATGTAAAGAAAAAAAAGGCTTTTGGCCATATCATAATGAAACATAGGCCCCCAAAAAATCATGGACGTTAAGTAAGGTGGAGCCTGGTCAGTATCTTGATGGGTGACCGCTTGAGAATAACAGGTGTTTTAAGAATGGACGTGCTGGTGGTGTAATTAATAAGAACTCGGAATTGTTAATCGAAGAGCCGTGTTCTAATTTCAGTTAGGTCTATTATATTAATCTTGGCAAATGTATGAATCCATTTATTCTTCCCAAAGCTCTGAGTTAATTAATAAGTATTATATCTCTAAAAATTTCTCATTCCAACCCCGAAAAAAATGTCTTACAATCTATTAACTATATTTTGCTTTATAAGAACTTGAAATGCTGATAAATTGTACAAAAAAAATGAAAGTACAGTTTTGTTGCTGAAATTAGAGAAAATAACTTCAACAAAACATATTTGAACAATAATATCTTCATATTGGGAGCAAGATCATCTTTCTATTATTTTTAATTATAACTTAATAGCATTCTGTCGCCGCTAACAGGCACTGATGCATAAATTAACTGCATCGTTCTATCATTTGTTTAACTTTCACGGCTTTTGCTCCGATGAAATTACCTCACTGGTACTCCCTATATACGAATTTCCTCGAGCCACAAGATTAGCAACTAGGTTTCACCCTTTTACTGTGAAACCAATAAAATGTAACGCAAATTTTACTCCACCAGCTTCTTTTCTCGCACTCCCCGCCTGTGGAATTCTATTCCGCATATTTGTTTTTTTTTTTAGTTACAATCTCCAAGAATTTAAATGTAAAGTCAATAGTCATTTTCTGTCACACTAACTTACATCCTCTCTCTATCATGCATTTCTACATCCACCCCACTCTCATCAGAACTCTCTTCCCTCTCCTACTCTCTTCCGGACACCCCCTGCAACCTCTCACTCCTCGTAATATTCCTCCTCGTCCACCCCACTTTCATCAGTACTCTCTTCCCTCTCCTACTCTCTTCCGGACACCCCCTGCAACCTCTCACTCCTCATAATATTCCTCCTCGTCCACCCCACTCTCATCAGTAATCTCTTCACTCTCCTACTCTCTTCCGGACACCCACTGCAACCTCTCACTCCTCATAATATTCCTCCTCGTCCCCCTGCAACCTCTCACTTTTCATAAAATTCCTTCTATGTAACCCCCTGCACAACAGTGGCAGTAAAATGCCTTGCTTGGGGCGACACGATTAAAAAAAAATTAATGATTCAGAATATTTATTCTTAAAGACAATCGTAATGAGGATTAAGTCGCACAGGTCGGTAATTTATTACCTCGGGTTTTCTAGTGGAATAAAATTTCTGTTGGAGATCTAGATCCGTGTAAATTTTTCCCTCACGAAGCACGTATTTGCCATTCACATATTTTGATTCTTACCATACGTACTCTCCGAAGTCTGACTAATCTAAACTTATTTATAAATGGAACATTGTCTGTGTGTGTGTATCCGTTACCTATAGACACCGACACGGCTGAACAAATTTTCTTGAAAATTTACACAGTTGTACTATAAACGTCTGCGAGTGTTCTTAGCTAGGTTTTGTGTCGAAGTACCCCTGATAAATATCGATAATCGAAAAAATCGGGTTATAGAAGGAGTGTTCCAATTTTAATCAAATTTGATACACTCATAGACAAAGACATAAGAAACGATATTCAGAAGTTTAAAGGGTGCAGTTCTTACAATAGAGCAGAAAATTTGATATCGATACCAGGAAATCTAAATTAGATTTACATCCATTCATTTTTCTTTCAGTCTACGGTATCGCTTTAACTGGAAACAACTACTGCTTTTTAGTATTTCGTGCTAACGTCCAAAGTTTCTGAGCTCCAGGACCATGGATTAGTTTTAAAGCTTTCATTACACCGAACAACGCCGGGCTATACTGCTAGTCCGATATATATTAGGAATTACGTGCAATGCTCATGTAAGCTTCTCGAATCCTTTACGTTTATAAATTCATAGCGTCATTATTTAGTTATTAAACAGATCCCTCAAGATTTCTATGACCTTACGCCCACTGAATTCTAAATTGTACTTTTTTATCTTCCATCACCATCAGTTCCATGATCGGTTGTTTTGCAGAGTCGCTAAAAAGTTGAACATCCGACCTGTCTATCCCACATGAAATAAAATTATCGCTCTCAGTGGATCATAGGTTTTCCATAACCCATTCACCATCGACAAGAGGGTTGTCGATACTTCTGTAATTTGTCATTTTTACAAGTAGGTGTGTTGAACTTAAGCAAACCCATTTATCCTCCTGGGGAGGTAGACTGGTTGCTAACCAAGGCTAGAGAACCTAACCTGTCCTGCTAGTCAATTCATATCTGAAGGGAGAAGAAATGGATTTTTACATTTTCCAAGGGGTATTCATTCATAGCATGTCTTGGCCAATTTAACCAGTCTAAGCCAATCAATATCCTCCAGCTTTAAGGGTAACCTTGATCCCGGACATGTGACCGTTAATTATGTTGGGGAACCATCTTTTATGGCCATTGAATCAAGTCTAGGAACTCCTTCACGTAGCGAAGATCAAACTACAGCCGATGAACTCCAACTTGAAGGTTCGCCTTCGTCATAGATTCTATCAGAGGGTCTCTTCACTCTGTTCGTTGTCTGTAAACCCTTTCACCCAACGATACCTTGTCTTTACGCAATGTTAGCGTAAACTGGAAAAAAAAACAATTATGCTCAGACATAATTAGTCGCTTGATGACTTCAGTGAATCTCAAATGTCGCTCAAGTCGCAATAGATATACCCATGAGCATTATTACATTTCTTGATGCCCTTCAACCAATTGTAAGGTACTTCAATAATAACGTGAAGCAACTAAAAATACGTAGATAAAGAGTAGACATTCGGACGCCCTGACAGAAATGTTTGGCCTCTTGGGCCTTTTTCTAACGGTATGTATGACCATTCGAGCCATGAAACAGCACAGAAATAGAGACTGAATCAAATCAATCAATAGTTATTACTGACGTTTGAATAGGCTATTTTTATTGTACGTCAGCAATCCCTAAAATACATAAAAATTATAAAAGAACAATAACAATGAATCTTTTCTTCAGCAAAAGACGCGTTTGATCTAAAATTAACACCACAAAAAGGGGGAGATAACTCGTTCACTCTTTTCTATCATTGAAAAAAAGGAAGAGAAACGGATAAAGTTCGATGAGTAGAAAGCCATACCTGAAAAGAAATTAATAATTTTAAAGACGTAAACAACTAGTATTCACTAAGCATGACTTTATTGGACAGAAAAAGATTATGTTGCGTCAGTTCATCAAATTTTAAAATATTCAAATAACGAATCGATATCCTATTTTTTAAAATTTTTATCAAATATCAAACTGTGACATTTATGAAAAATCCGTAACCATAAGTGCCTTAAAGTGGAGATAATTATACGACTTACACTAGTCGTAATTTTTTGTTCATCTGTCAGTCAGTTAAGTGCCATACGTGATACGCGCTTTCGGTGATCATGTCTCGAAAGAGACATGACTGACTGGGAAGAAGTAGGTTGCCATTGCTTTCTGCGGTAGACTGGTTGCCAGCCAAGGTTATAGAACCCAATCTGTCCTGTTATTTAACCCATAACTAGAGGGAAGTGACGGATTAATACATTTCCCAAGAGTATTTGCACGTAGGTGAATGCAAGGAATTCAACTGGAATTTGAACTCGGATCCCCGATTTGTCATTCCGAGTCGATATCCACTGCACGTCAACGCACATCAGTTGTTATTTCTCTCTGATCGAAATACCTTTTTCCATTATGTGAAAATGCGAGTCGTAGCTTGAGTTTGTATATAAATTACAAGATTCAAATGTTGTGTAGATCAAAATTTTTATCTGTTGATTATTTTGATTTTTTATGGATTTTTTTCTTTATACCTTTTGCATGTTATTCCAATTCCGAAAATATTTTTATATTATATTTTTTTTTACAGATAATGATTTCGGGATACTATAAATTAACATACAGCTGGAGGCAGAAAAGATGAATTTTTTACCGTTCACAAAGTCATTTTTGCCTAAGTGAATAAAACACATCCTAAAAGAATTGAAACTTGACTCTCCAATTTCCTGCCGTTATCTAATAAATCCTCGAAATTCAAGCTTACATCAGCTTATATTTCTATGCGAAGAGCTTGACTGAAAACGAGTTGATCTGTGGTGGCCACAATATATACTGGGTTTAACCTAATTATATTTTATAGTAAGTGTCACCTCGCAAAGTCCAAAATCCTAGAAACCGTGAGGGATGACACAGAAACTAAGCAATAATAAGTGACAGGAAAAGGAAGTTAGAACAATGACAAGTGTCCTGAACTGCTATGCCATATCAATCATTCTATATGGCAGTAAATAATAGACAATTTTCTTAAAGACGAATCAACAACGTTGTGGTTTCACTACCTAGAAATACTGAAGGTTAACATAAATATCTTCAAAGTCACCAAGTATAGAAGCGGGTCTTGATGATGTGAGCGCGTTCACCAACATAAACAAAGAAGTGAACCCAGCTTTTTAGTAAATGAGTAACGGAAAAGGGTTTGGGAGAGATAACAAGAGAGAAAGTGTTGAAAACGAAAATGGATAGGGATAAGTGGAGATCCATGATCGCTTATTTCCTGGTGGGACACGGCACATAAAAAAGAAACAAGAATGCATAAGACAGCCAGGTTACAGAAAGTTATATAAATTAATGAAAGAAACAGAAACACTTACATTCTCGTAAGAAGAAAGATCGGAACTATTCGTCGACTTTATGTCTGACCTTAAGTTGACGGAGTCCAAAATTTGAAAAAAAAATGTCAGTCTGGGAACTTTAGTTTCGTAAAACAGAATGTACAGTCGTCAGTAAGAACAGCCCTACGAATTCTACCTGTCAAAATCAAGCAAAACAGAAGCTTAATTATCTGGAAAATATTTTTTATTATTTTTACTCATGGTTGATAATGTGCCATCGAAATCCGCTAACTTACTGGAATAACGAAAGATGCCTTTCAGAAACTAAACAGTATTAAGAGACAAGAAAAGGCTGTCAGAACAAAGGAGTACTGGACAGTTATGTTAAATTAAACCTTAATTAATAAGTTAATTCAGGATATTTTCAACAAAGATGAAACAGAATGTTAACGCGACAGAAGGATGTTGAGAATAACGGCATATTTAAGCGACAAGGAAGATCTAATAAAAACATAAATAAAGAAGAATACTGATGCTTAGAATCTGAGAAACACTGTTTACAATTTATTTACACTTAATGAGGAAAGTGGGCATGGAGAATTAGAGGCGCACAGGATATATTGTAGGCAGGTATGGCAGAGAGTAAACTACCTAACGAAGTTGTAAAAATGGATAGCAGAAAAACGACAGAGAGGGATAGTAAAAAGACAAAAATTAATTAAAGTCAAGAAGTTGTGGAGATCATGATCGCCCACATCCCGACGTAACCCGTTATATGAGAGAAGAATTAATCTATAATTTTCATTTAATAATAGTTTAACTTACGTTTCTCATAGTTGAAATAAACACAAAGTTTGAACTTTATGGTTTATAGCTAAAATTTCCCCAGAAATTCTGACTAATGTATTTTAAAATTAAATTAGAACAGGTATTAATTAATTTAAAACGGCAGTGGGAAAGTGACTCGTACCTCGGCTTCAATCACGTTCCCACCACCTTAACGTAACTTTCCTGAGCTTTTTCTATAAATATTTTCATGGTAATTCTTTTGATGAGCCTTTCTCTTTGGTAACTCGTCGTTACGAATTTAATATCAGTTTTACACGACAGCTAGGTCTTATAGTTTTACAGTTGAAATGGCGAGATATAACCGTAAGTTATGTGCTAACAAGTTGTCATCTCGTATTTCTCGCTGTATTGACGCTGTAGGTTTCGTAATAGGGATAAAAATGACCTTGAACAAAAAGTATTGTAGAGCAACTGTCACTCATCCAGCGCTCTCAAAGATTGAATGGTCTGTGGGCCGAAATAGCTATCTAAAGAAAGATTATAAGAAGTCAGGAATTCGGTGTGTCATTGACAGTCTGAAAAGATCGACTAGATGCGTCAGTCAATGACGTGATCGGACTCTGCCTTCGGGCGGAGAGGAACCCAGACGTGGCTTCACCGAAGGGTAGAGTCTCGTCTAAGGAAAAGCAGACAATAATTTTTGTCCGAGCTTACGGGCTCAGTTTTGCTCACGTTAATGGGCCTTGTGCCGCATCTTCCACGAGGCTTCTGACCACGTGAGGAGAAAGTAAATCTCTCTTGGTCGACTCCCAGCTTCCGAGCAGAAAGGAATTCAGAGAGGGCTCCGTCGAAGTGTAGAGTGAATAGACAACAGCCCGACTCGGCCTTAAGCAGAGTCTACGGGGTATTTTTAGCTAAGATTAAGGACCCGTATTCCACCACTTTAATTGGCCTTGTTTTGCAGCCTCCTTGGGCATCTGTTCTAGTATGGAGGTGGCAAAAATAGTCTTTTTACTGACTAGTAATTTACTAGCAGTATATCTACTTCTCGTATCGTGCGAGACTCGTATCTGTTGATATGATATTATTACCAACCATCGTTTTGCTGATTACTCACGCAGTAACCTTTTTCGGGTTAGAACAAATTATAAACTATATTTTATTTCATCTACAGGCCTGAATGATCAAAAAACTCATAAACGGAATAATATATCTCCGGCAGAATTAAAACCCGTGTCCTCTAAATGTAAACACGTCGTTTAATCCGACTTGCTTTTAACAACCTGGCTACTAAAAGCTCCATAAGCAAGAGATGCCACTGTACTTTTAAAACATATTTTACTAGATCAGATTTCTTCAAAAGTTATAAAATGCTAAGTTTCGTATTAAACAAGCATATTTTTATTCATTTAATTCTCATCTTTAGTGTGGACCCCAAATTTTAGTAGACTCTCTGTTTATCATTTTAGTAGTATTATATTTTGTCTACCGGCCTGAATATTCGAGAAATTCTATTACAGAAAATACTGCCTCCGGGAGAATGAAATATTGTATAAAATAAGAAGAAACGCTATTCTCAATTGTATACAATCACTTTCTCAGAATAATGGGTCCTGGGTATGACGGTAAACTGCATCCGGCAGCAAGGCCTCTGACTGGGAGATTGTGAGGAGCATGGAACCACCTCTTAATTGCTGTTGTTCCCAGTTTTGCTCTGACCCGAAGTGATAGCACCTGTTAGCGTCCCAGCTATGGGCAAATAGTTAACCACAAAACTGGGACCGAAGCACTATCAAAGTATAAAAGTAGGATTTCACAGAAATATATACATAAAAGCAGATTTTATAGAAAAATATACATTTTTGAAGGAAAGTACTTTTTCATAACACATTTTTTGAAGGGAAAGATATTACCAGCAATACATTTTTAATACAAAACTAGAAGACATCTTAAGTTTTCTTTAAAAAATTAAAAAAGTTTTTTATATCAAAACCTGATTAAATCAACCTTCTTACTACAACCAAACATTTAAAAAAACTAGCCTTAAAATCCACATTTTGGCATAAAGTAACCCACAGAAGTTGATATGCCGTTAAACAAAACTCAAACTCAGATTCATGGCTAAAAATGATTTCGTACAAATGAAGTATTTTGAACTTAGTAAGGAAAATTCTTCTTTGAAATCCCTGCACTGGTGCTGCAGGTAGTTTCCCACAATACCATAAGTGGTTGCAGAACAAACAATTAACCTAAATCCTAAAGTCATGTTCTTAAATAGCCTCGTCACATCGAGTCATTCATAGAGCCGTCTTACATGTCACCAGAGTAATTCGAAAATATCTAAACTGTCAGATGGATTAAACAGCTTTTCCCAGATCGAGGATTAAAAATGAATCCGATTCCATAAGGATTGTATGTCTTAGTGAAGACTATCCTCCTTTAAACCACATGAACTGGCATCAAGGAATCACAAACAAAAAACCGTACCAGATAACAGAAAACGAACCACTTTAGGACTTTCAACATCAGCAAGAAAACAAATGGATTGCAAATATAACTCATAGTGAAAATAATGACATAATTAAGATATCGACGTCCTACACTTCTTCTCTGTGCCCTGTCCCTTCAGGAAGTAGGCGATGATGGCTTTCTACGTTTCCCTATCCCTGGTGGCTCTGAGCACGCCTTCTCCTGTTACACCGTGCAATCCTCGTTCAGTCATCCACCTGCTTAGGTCCTTCAAATATGTTATCCGTTGCTTTCCCCTGTCTCTTTTTAGCGCTATCTGGCCTGTTAGTATCAGATTCTCCAAGCCCTCCTTCCTCATTGCATGTCCCAGGAACTTCAGCTGTCTCTTCCTGATGCTCAGTATTAATTTCATTTTTGTTTCCATCATTTCCAAAACCTCATCATTGTTCATATGCTCGATCCATGATATTCGCAGCATCCTTCTGTAGAACCACATTTCAGCTGCTTCAAGGTTTTCGATGGCTATAAAACGTCCTACACTATTTCGAAGAAATATTAGGAAGGAAACGCCAATCAATAATGGAGAGAGTGATAACACTAGACTTGTGAAACCTACTTTACAGAAAAATTATTTTAAAAGAAGTATTTTATAAAATTCAACCAAAAGTAGCACTACCTAATGAAAGTCGAATAATTCCTCGTAACTATTACCATTACCGTTACTCTTTATTTTATTTTTTTTTTGCTCATTTACCCTAAGCAAGGCAGGACCACCACTGGTTCGCAACGAGTAACAGTGAGAGAAAAAACAAGGTACAGTAGATGTCGAAGAAAAGATAAGAGATGAATAGGAATCAAGTAAATAGAAGATGGTATTTAACGTCGCATCTAAACTTTTGAAGACTGTAGCTATCTGGGAAGCAAGCAAACGTTAAGAAGTTCCACAAACAGGAAGTGCGAGAAAAGAAAAAATTAGGATAGAAGAGTCGTTTATATTTATTGATTTTTGACGGTAAAAGGGTGTGACCCAGATGCCAATCTAGTCTTCCTCTATGTGCCTTGTCCTTTCAGGACTTAGTCGATCATGGCTTTCCACGTCTTCCTATCTCTGGTGGCTCTTAGCACGCTTTCTCCTGTAACATCTCGCAACCACCGTTCTGTCATTCCCCTGCTCAGTCCCTTCAAATATGTTATCCGTTGCTTTCCTCTGTTTCTTTTTCCCTCTATCTTGCCTGTCAGTATCAGGATCTCAAAGCCCTCCTTCCTCGTTGCATGTCCCAGGAAATTTAGTTGTCTCTTCCTGGTGCTCGATATTAATTTCCTTTTCGTTTCCATTCTTTCCAACACCTTATCATTGCTCACATGCTCGGTCCATGATATCCGCAGCATCCTTCTGTAGAACCACATTTCAGTTGCTTCAAGTTTTTCCTTCATCTTTTGTTGATATTGTTAAACATTCACTGCCATATTGAAGAACTGACATTACATAGCAATCCGGTACTCACTTCTTTGTTTTCTAGTGAAAGTTTCCTGTGTCTTAATACTTTACTCAACTTTTGGAACGCGTCCTTCGCCATGCTAATTCACCATCGGATCTCTGCGTCGCACTTTCCGTCTTCTGTTAAAATACTTCCCAGATATTTAAATTTTCGTATCTGCTTGATTTTAATATTCCCCACCTGTATTTGGCATTTTGGGTTGCCCTTTTTGCTGATGACCATGCATTCAGTTTTCTTAGTTTATTTGTAGTCCTTTTTTGTCACTCTCTTCAGCAATCTTCTGTAGAAGATCTTGTAGTTTTCTTTCTGTGTCTGCTATCAGCACTGTATCATATGCGTACCTTAGGTTGTTTAAATTGTGGCCTTTGATGACGAATCAAGCATCACCTCCAGTTTCCACAAAATATTCTCGATGTACAAATTTAACAGATCCGTTGAATGTCAGTCGTTATTTGTCTTAATTCCTGTTCTTCCATTATTCTCTCTCTCTCTTTCATAATCTTTTCTTTTCATTATATAATATGCATCTACGACAGGCTTTGCTGTCGCTGGAGTATATCGTATTGCTAAGGAGAACCGAACTGCTCTTTTCCTTGATAATGTAAATTAATGTAAGATAATGTATTTGTAGTCTTTTTTTGTCACTCTCTTCAGCAAACTTCCGTACCAATCTAGTAGCACGAGTAAATACATGTGGTCGGGAAATTAGGGAAAAAGCTTGTCAGATCAGTTGCCATGAAAATACTTGGAGAAAAGATAGAGGAAAGCCACATCACGCCGGGGGAAAAGTGACTGACGGCGAGCGGCTGCACCAAGGATTATTGATCAAGTTTACCAAATAACGCGTTAAGCTGCAGACCTTTTTTAGACTGACCATCTTTCTAGGAAGTGTTCTAACAGGAGTTGGTTGGTTGGTTGGTTGGTTGTTTTATTTTGATGGCAAATCAACCTCGGCGGGTCATTTATTGCAAACTAAATTTTTATTTATGTATTGCTGGTAATACCTTTTTCTTTCAACAATTTATTGTTGCTTAATATAAGTTTTGTGTCTACCAATACATTTTTCTTTTCGAGTATCATGATTCACTGGCATTTTGTTTTTAAGGGAAGGGTCCCCAAGTCCTACCCTTCTTATTTAACCCATAACTGGAGGGAAAGGACGGATTAATGCCTTTCTCAAGGGTACCAGTGCTTAAGTGAATGCAGGGTATTCAACTGGAATTCGAATTCGGCTCACCAATTTCTCTTTCCGAGCCGATATCCACTGCACCACAACGCACATCCGTCACTATATGCTTACAACACCAGGTATTCCCAAGCGATCACCTATCTAAGTACTGACCAGGCTGAACGTTGCTTAACTTCGGTGATCGAGCGAGAACCGGTGTATTCAACATGATAGGCCGTAAGCCAACAGCAGATGGAAAGTAAGACCCAGAGATCCGAAGGCGAATTGGCATGGCAAAGGACGCGTTCTACAAGCTGAGTATAGTACTAAGACACAGGAAAATTTCACTAGAAACAAAGAAGAGAGTGCTAGATTGCTATGTGATATCAGTTCTTGAATACGGCAGTGAATGCTGGACAATATCATCGAAAATGAGGAAAAAACTTGAAGCAGGGGAAATGTGGTTGTACAGAAGGATGCTGCGGATATCGTGGACCGAGCATGAGAGCAACGATGAAATGTTGGAAAGAATGGCAACAAAAAGGAAATTAATAGTGAGCATCAGGAAGAGACAACTGAAGGTCCTGGGACATTCAATAAGGAAGGAGGGCTTAGAGAACCTGATACTAACAGGCCAGATAGAAGGAAAAAGAGACAGAGGAAGGGAGCGGTTAACATCTTTGAAGGGCCTGAGCAGGTGGATGACGGAACGGGTGTGTTGCGAGGTGTAACTAGAGAAAACATATTAAGAGCCACCAGAGATAGGGAGACGTGAAGAGCCATGATCGCCTACGTCCTGAAAGGAAAGGGCACATAGAATAAGAAGAAGATCTTAACTTTAGCTGCTTTATTTGCACCGGTAGCGTTGAAAGAAAATATCTGAAATTTTATTATCAGAAAAATTAAAACATTATTTTTGCTATTTTTTCTTTCCTTCTTTACTATTACTTGGTCGTATTTCCACGACTATAATTGGTCTAATCGTATTTAGTAGTCTAATGAAAAGTGAATATATCGTCATCAGCAAAACGAAAAATTCCTAAATCTCAACTACAGGTTAGAGAAACTAAAATAAAACAAGTAATTGGGAAGTATTGTAACAGAGGATGCAAAATGCGAAATTGAAATCCAAACACGCACTGGCATAGCTGAGGACACATTTCAAAATCTAACCAGAGTACTGTGAGACAGGAAAATCTCATTGGGAACAACGAAAAGAATGTTGGATTGATATAATATATCTGTTATTCTGTATGGAAGTGAATGTTGGACGATCTCAACATAGATGAAGGAGAGGCTTGAGACAGCCGAAATGTGGTTCTGCAGAAGGATGATGAGGTTTCTATGGACTGAACACGTAACTAACGATGAGTTGTTGGGGGTGATGCAAACGAGAAGAAAACTCATATTTTACATCAGGAAGAGACAGATGAGGTTCATGGGATATGTAATAAGGAAGTAGGTCCTAAAGAATTCAATACTCACAGGAGGGATATAAGAAAAGAGAGAGAGAGTGAAAACCAGCGTGAGACATATTGATAGGTCTAAGCAAATGGATGGCGGACTGGGGTTTGGGAGATATACCAAGAGGAAAAATACTGAGAGCAACAAAGGAACGAAGCCAAGTGAAAATCAATGATCGCTTACGTTCTGAAGAGACAAAGTGCACGGAGAAGAAGCCTAACTAATAAATGATTTCCTCATCAAAGAAATAAATAAGAAATAAAATAAAGGCAGCGACAGGTGATAATCACACTAATTCAGTGATAATATAATAAGACTTGAGTTCTTTCGTTGGAGAAAACCAATTTCTAAGAAATAAAACTTTCCTACGCTTTCTCAGATGTATTATTCATATGATCTTATCTAGTGAAAATAACTGTACCGCCTACTACAAAAAATTACCTTGAATATTTTTAGTCGTGACGCCCCTCCTCTAGTAAGTCATAGATCAAGCAGCTCACTGCCTTAAAATGTTTGCCCTTGCCTCTATCTATTCCGTCCTAAAGTTTCTGTCGAAAGTAGCGCTGACTACTTGGGTCAGTGAATGCTTGACTTCACTTTATAAAGAAACGACAAATATTACCATGGCTATACCACACCATTCTCACCAGGCTACTCGCAATTTATGAAATAGACCAATTCTTTTCTATGATTTCAATGCAAAAAAAAAAAAAAAGAAGACTTTATAGAAAGCAGCGAAAGGTTCCAAAGAAAAGAATGCAAGAAAGGATTAATAGATGAACACTGTTGAATTGAGTGTGTCATTATACTGGGGCTTTGAACTCCCATATGCCTCACACCATTATTAAATTTCTTTTGTTCATTGGTAGAACAAGAGTAGTCAAGTGATTATGATGTGCAAAGACGGTAGCTAGAAATGTAACTTTAGGTCAGGGAATTGTGGGTCAGGATTCAAGTTGAAATTTATCAGATTCTCTCTCTATCTCTCTCTCTCTCTCTCACAACAATTGTCATTTTAATTTTTTCCTCTACTGCAGTTACTGAATTAAAAAGAGGACTTCGGATGTATTAATATAGATCATAGAGACTGGTTAAAAAGTTCAGGTAGGACACTATATATATATATATATATATATATATATAGTCATATCCTACCTGGACATATATCTATATATCTAACTATATATATAGTCATATCCTACATGGACATATATCTATCTATCTATATATATAGTCATATCCTACCTGGACATATATCTATATATCTATCTATCTATATATATAGTCATATCCTACCTGTATGTATATATATATATATATATATATATATATATATATATATAAGCAAATTAACCTAGCGAGCCAAGAAACCTACCAAGGTTTCACCTGAACGGATCTTCCGAGAAGATTGGCTCTAACCTACCTAGAATAGTTTATGTGAAACCTTGGTTGTTTTTTTGGCTCGGTATGTTAATTTACATATTCTACTCTGCTTTCTTATTGAGCGCTTTTTGTTATTGATTACTCGTCTCGTTTTTTTTAGGGGGGGGGGCTATGTACTGGCTCGGTCCAAATCGCTTTGGCTGATGTTCATGATGTTCATGTTCATGTCTTTATGAACTTCATGAACTCACGTGTTTTTTTCCTGGGGAGCGTTCAATCGTTAGACACTCAGTCAGTTAAGTGCCATACGTGATACACGCTTTGGCGATCATGTCTCGAAAGAGACATGACTGACTGGGCAGAAGATTATCCAGCAGTAGGTTGCCATTGCTTTCTACGGTAGACTGGTTGCTGACCAAGGCTATAGAAGCCAATCTGTCCTGCTATTTAACCCATAACTGGAAGGAAGAGACAGATTAATACCTTTCCCAAGTTGCCATTGCTTTCTGCGGTAGACTGGTTGCCGACCAAGGCTATAGAAGCCAATCTGTCCTGCAATTTAAGCCATAACTGGGAGGAAGAGACGGATTAATTCCTTTCCCAAGGGTATTTGCGCGTAAGTGAATACAATAGATTCAGCTGGAATTCGAACTCGGCTCCCCGTTTCTCGTTCCGAGCCGATATCCACTGTACCACAACGCACTTCCTGCTAGGTATATATATATATATATATATATATATATATATATATATATATATATATATATATATATATATGCAGTCATCAAGTGCATATTATGAACTGATCGTTACTAGATTCGAATATTTATTTTTGGTTCTTGCGTTGTTCATGTTAGAAATTATAAATCTGTGATGTCATTTTTTAATTTACGAAAAGTATAACATAATTTGGTTTATACTGAAACTTAAACATGAAATTAGAAATAAAAATCAGAAAAGTTAAATTAATATAATAAGCTAAATTTTTGTAACGGACAGATGTCTAAATATACTCCAAGTGGGGTCACTTGTTGTTTATTATTTTTGGAGAGCTATAGATAAAGAAAAAAATTAATAAATACATAAAAACAACAATAAAATAATGAAATAAGGGAAAAATAAAGTAAAAATAAGTAAGTAAATAAAAAAAATATCTATATGAAAATTTATTCAATGTTAATTCAGGTCTATGTATTTAAGCAGATATTTATTTCTATGCTTGTATGTGGTTGTTAGTTCACTTCTTTTGTTTAGTAAATTGGGATTATTGAGGTGTTTTAAGATAACAATTTTTTCTAAAATGGATAAGTTACATCTCATTTCATATTCCATAATAAGATTTGGTATTTGCGATGATATCCCAGGTCATAACTAGGTTTCTGCTGTTTTTCAATTGCCAAAAATACTTAGAAAGAACAGGGCAATTCCTATTTACCATTACTTAAAGTCAATTTATGATTGCAAAATATACATTTTCATTGGTTTTTCAGTTGAACCAAAATGAATTTTAACACCGCCATCAGACTGGACGCTAACTTTGTAAATTATACATTCGGCCATACACTGACCTTTAAGTCAGTTGATCGTATTTTTTCGGCAGTTACAATTAATTTTAGTAGAATTACTATTATTTTGCAGGTTGAATATGTCTTTATTCAATATCATATTGTTATGTTGTGTGAATTATTTATTGATATTATTGTCGAAACTATAACTAGCCATAACATTGTTTTTGTTGAAAACTTTTTAGTATAGATAAATGGTTAAAATATTTGTGAACTAAATTTTGGAAAATTCTTCCGCTGTTTGCTTAGACATTACGGCTTAAAGGTGTGTTAAACTATATAATGCTACAATTACATAGTTTTGGCCTATGTTTCCCTTCTGTATATATATATATATATATATATAGTGTTTAATCATGATAATGTTTATCACCAAGGTTGTTATTTTTTCAGTGGTTTTACTGATGCAACATGTAACCCACGTAATGATCCAATTAAAGATTCCTAACCTCCCCAGTTTGTTTTTGGACTCACATTTTTATCTTGACTAGATTAATCTTTGATTTTTTCATTCCATTTTAGCGAGTGTGCTATTTGATTTTGTCAGCAGCCACTCTGAATTTTTGTGTGGTAGACGGGTCTTACTGGCATTTGTTCTATTTTATTTTCAACATTTTGTGATATTTTAGTTTGCTTTTGGATTATTCATTCCCTTTCTTTCATTTTTCATATCATTAAATCTTTGAATAAATTTTTATATATTGTATATAAAATAAGTTTTTATCTCATGGACCACATTTTTGGTTCCCCTGTGAGCATGTGGCATTATAGTGCGTAGGTTTGTAAGATTGGGGGACGAATTCTTGTGGTTAATGAAGAAATTGTTAAGAGTGATTGGGTCGTGAATGTGATTAGTTAGGTATAAGATAGACAATCTCAACCCACACACTTCGGCTATGTGCCACATTTTTGTATTCTTATACAAAATAAATATTGTTGGTGTTTGAGACGCGTCCAGGCTATACCGTTATTTGAGAGAAAGAAAGAGCGAAAGTAATATTGTTTACGGTGCGCAGGGAACGGAGTCCCGAACGAAGCACAGTTACGTTTTCTGCGCTACCAATCAGCGAGAACAGATTTAAGCAGGCATCCATTTTTCTACTTGGTTTAACTACGACGCGGTCAACCATTTAGGTACTGGCCAAGCTAAACGTTTGCTTATCGTTAGTTATTTAAAAAAAAAATTAATCGTATCACTCCGTGCAAGGCGGTAATGCCACTGATGTGCAGGGGGCTACATCAGAGTAAAAAGATTAAGTAGAAGAGAGTGAAGAGGAAGACGAACCAGTTAGAAAGGACCAAGAGAAGGATGGGAATACAGGTGTGATGACAGTTGCAAAGGTGGAGAGAAAGGAAAGGATATACGGGGTGGTGAAAAAACTAGAGTCAAGTGGTTAATAGATGAGTATTGACATTGCATTTAAATTCCAGGAGGTTGTAGCCGTCAGGAAAGCAATAATATGGAAGCGAGTTCCACAGGTGGGAAGTGCGAGAGAAGAAGCTGCAGGAGTAGAATTGTCGTCTGCATTTGGTTAATCTAACTGTGAATGGGTGGGACCCAGTTGCCACTCTGGTTGCACGAGTAAACACCTGTTGCAGAGGCACCAGTGACTTAAGTTCGTTGGAGCAGAAGCCATGAAAGTATTTATAAAACAGACAAAGGGAGGACACATCTTGTCGGTGGGGAAGTGGCTGTAGTCGAGCCGCCAAGTCGGTACCTATCACATTATTGATTCTCTTTTGGAGCCTGTCGAGAACACTGAGAGGAAAAGCAAGGGCGCCTGACCATATATGGCAGCAGTATTCCATACACGGACGAATGGTTGATTTGTAAATATGCAGGATGGATTCAGGCGATTTGTATATATGCAGGATGAGTTTATACAAGAACCGGTGTTTTAACATAATGGGGTCGTAAACCTGGTGTTCATTTCAGCGTCCCTGAAGAAAAGACGATATGAAACTACACTGTTGTTCGGACTGTTGTCCTCGTCTTTATTGTCATGTTTATGACGTTTCAGCTGTTGTACCCTCCGACCTTCTTAAATCGAACTCTTCATTTCGATCACTGGTGTAAATTATTCTTATTCTGTGGGCGATGCCATATAGTTTCTCCCTTCAACACGACTCTCTAAGTTATTTGTTCACCTCTGCTTTAGTTATGTATTGAACTCACAACTCTTAGGGTCAAGTCACCGGGACTAACCAACGTCCATATCCACTGAGTCTGTCCAAACAATGTAAATGATGTAGGGTAGTTCAAACAATCTAAATAATGTAAATACTACCACATCTCATGAATATAGACAAATAGCAACTGCACTGTTTATAAAAATGTGTGCATATTGGCCGAATTTCAGGTTATAAACATGCATGTTTGGATTGATGAAAAAGAAACTTTTTATATATATAGTGAATAAGTTTTGCCGAAAATATTTTATAGAAGCAAGAAGAAGCGATCGTGATAAATAAAAGAGGAGGAAGAAAGAACAAAGTCTTGTACTCACCGAGGGTAGGTCGGGGGTGGGGGGGAGTAAGTGCTCTGGCGGTGTCATTGTCTAAAATAGTATTTTTTCCCCCGACCGAACCAGGGTCATGGGATTGACGATTCTTATAGACGCTCTGGCCTCGTCGAATCAAGTTGAACGAGACCTAGAGAGATTAAAAGGTGCTACATTCTGTCGTACAGCAGTTTTTTTTTTTTTGCAATGCTCACTAGTTACGGACAAGAGAGTGCTGAGTGTTACCAGTCAGTTTGACTTTCGTTACCGTTACAAGGAAGACTTCGCTTGTAAGCAACGTCGTCAGAATTTTCGTTTTGCCTTGAAATTGCCTTTCCTTTTCTCCCCTCCCTACTTGTCGGTGAGATAATCCCAACAATAGCAAACAAGAGAAAATGATACTTAATCATAGCATAGTGGGTTTTAAATTTTCAGTTGCGTGATTCTACTTTGAAAAGAAATCTTGAAATAAAATTGGACTTAAAATGAAAAGATAAATATAATTCTTCTTCATTACACACCGAGGAATTTGGAGTTACCTTTCGCTGTCTATACTTTGTTAATATTAAAAAAATATATAATAATATAAAACCAGTTTCTAATCATTTCTCTTCGTGATTACATGTTTTTGCAATTCGTTTTTTCTCTCATTCTTCATGAACTACAAAGAGGACACGAATAACAGCTAAAATCATTTCTATAATTAACACTCGAACAAAAAGGAGACGAATAACAACTATAATAGTAATGATAATAATAATAATCATTATTATTATTATATGTACAATATTTTGAATAGATGGTCATAACACTCTTCTAAAAGGTTTTTGTTAATGGAAAGAAAATTATAAGAACGATAATAAAAAAATAGGTCACGTGGTGATATCACGTAAATGTCCGATATTTTCCGAAGGTCGACACGATACGCATGTTGATGCAGACCTTATGATTTTACGTATTCAAACAAACAGTATGAAATTCATATAAGTTAGAAATATAGAAAAAATAACAAATACACGAAAAGAATGATCTTTTTCTCTTTTGTTTGTTAAATATTAAAGAAATAGATCACAAAGATTTTTTTTAAATTTTCTTTCTTGTTACTTTTAAAAATCACTTTTTGCTTTTGTTTAGTCTTTGCAAATATAACAACAAAAACAATAACATAACACGGTTGGCGAGATCGATTTTTTTTCATTGCTTTCATGGAGTCAAATCTGTTTTTCTATTGTCTTTCTTGAATTGAATCTTCGAACAATCTAACTTTTTTCTAACGTTAAAAAGTAGGGAAATGTCTGTATGCATGTTTTTCAAACGCGTTCAGTTAATTCCATTTGATGGCGAGCATTGAATAAATACCAGACCACTGGCGTCAAGGTACCAAAGATTCCAATATGCTTTAAGAGAAAGATAATGTCTTAGTTGATCCAAGTCTGGTTTGTTTGAAACAATAAATACAAAAAACAAAAAAAAACAGTTTGTTTAATCTTCTTGACATCATATTTTTATTGAAAACAAAATTCTCTTTCTTTTATTTTTTAAAAATTATTTCAATACTAGTAAGGCAGTAAAGCCACTAAGACACAATGATTTGCTGAGATGGAACAAATGAGAAGAATGAGAAAGATTCTTAGAGCAAGAGAACATTAAAGGAAAAGGAATCAGGAAGTCATCAGAGAACAAGTGACATTGCATATAATGGTTTGAAAATCAAACGATAAGACCAATAAGGTTAATATAAGGCTGTGCTAAATTGATAAACTCTAGGAACCATAGAGAAAAGTTCACTAGGACAAATATAATGAAAGCATTTATAGAAAAAGCACTGGGAAGCTACATTACGTCGGTGAGAAGTTGACTAAAACCAAGATGCTAAGTCAAGAACAATAATATTGTAGAATTTTATCAAGAATCTCTAAACATTTATCAAAAGCACCGGGCCTGATGTGACAGCAATATAAAATCATGACGAATGGTGTATATATATATATATATATATATATATATATATATGCAAGATAAATTTGGTAGAAAAAAGTGTCTAGCATGACACATTGAACTAACTTTCTTAACAGAAGACTTAGATATTCATTCAATATTATGCTTGAGAGAGCGTAACGGGTCAATTACCTGGAGGTTAGCATCAGCCATGCTGATATAAATCAGAATACAATCACTCAGATAATTTATAGAGAAAAGTTTCGTTTTGAAGACGTTATAATTAATAAACCGTTCCTTGTTCCAGAAAAAGGCAGATTTTAGATTATTTCAAAGGTCAGCTGCCAATTTAAACTTATCGAACCGATTAGACTTCATTTAAACTTTTCGGTGGCTCAAGTTTCGGGAAATCATCATTAGAACTTTTATTTTTTATATTATGAATAAATAAATAAATATCTGTGTAAAAACATATACTGGGTAAACGAATGAAAAATCAATTCTTGTCAGACTCTCAGTCTTTGGGCTGATAGGGACCCAGACAATATTATATATATGGGCAGATTCTATTCTAGGGGTAAAGGGCCCGATCTCGCGTATGCGTAGTCTACGGGGAATTTTTGCCTGAGCGTTCGCGCTCAATAAGTCTCACCTAAAAATCAACCTTGTGTCACACCTTGTGGAGAGGGGCGAGTAAATACCCTGTGTTTATATAGAAGATTGTGAGTAAAAAATTTTCCTTTTTATACTCTTTTGGAAAATTTATTCTTCTTTTATTTGCGAATTGTTTTAATCGTATTTCGATTTTTCTTGTGTCGTTTAATTTTGCCTTCGGGTAAAATCTTGGTACAAATGGATTCCTTCAAGAAATAAAAGCCTTCGCGTCTTTTCAAATCGATATGCATGCTCTGTGGGATCAAGTCTTTATTTGAATGTCCTCTCCATTATAATCAAGACCGTTATCTGAATTATATATATATATATATATATATATACTGGCACGCTCACTCAGAAAGAGAGAGAGAGAGAGAGAGAGAGAGAGAGAGAGAGAGTGTGTGTGAGAGAGAGACCATAGCGAGGCATTGTCAGTTTAATTCTCTTTACTATCAGTTATTAAACTTGACTATCAGTTTTAAAAGCTCTTGCCGCGTGTTTGCTCTTTAACAGTGTCTTATTTTATTTCTTACAATAATTATGTCGTTGTGAATGAAGGTAAATGCGGGTCCGAATTGTGGGAATGTTGGTAACGTTCTTGGATATAGAGTATCCTCTTGGCATCTGTTGACCATGTCCGTCATAGGTTGTGGATCTAGAGTATCCTTGCAGCACGTAATCTGTTCAATGAAACAACGTCAAAGATTAACGCTCCCGAATCAGACACTCTCCTTAATCGGACCAGATCTTCAATACTCGGAAAAATATGGCTGCCTTTTAGACACGTCGCATTGAATATTTTGAGCTTCCTGATTGGTTAAACCTTCTCTTGGTGAATTATAAAATTGGTTGACCCATGGGTGTCTCGCCAGTATACAAAGGTACCCAAAAGTCCATCGGAGTAGTGAATATATATATATATGTGCACACACACACACACATATATATATATATATATATATATATATATATATATATATATAATTTTAGAGCAAAGGATCTGTAACTCTAGCTAAACAGGTTCATTCCGTTTTCAAAATTTTGTGAAGACACCGTTATGTTGTCTTCACTCGGCGGGGCTGGGTTTTCACTGCAGAAAAAAGAACAGCCCCGACTTTTATCATTTATCTGAGAAAACGGTTGTGCATTGCTGATAATTTCTGAACGAGTTTTTAAAATTGTTCAGCACTATCATGCTATGGAGATGAGAGTCTAGATCTAACGGGGCTATTTTAGAACATGAAGGAGGTTCTTTAAGATAAATACCAGAAAAATAAATATAATGAGATATGATAGAATTTCCCAGTCCAAGTAAATTATGTTACTGAAGGACGAGCACTTCATTTTCTTGTTACAAATAAAGAAAGGATGTCATCGAAAGTGTCAACTGAGTGATTTTGTTGTTCCATTTGATGCTAAAATGAACTCTAAACAAACAGAAAATAAAGGAAAATACGAGTACCTGCTTAGGGAGCTATGAAACCGTTATGGTGCCCTTCCACTTATATATATATATATATATATATATATATATATATATTTACCTGCGTGACTTCCGAGACACAGTTAAGGACGTATTTTGTATTCTGCCTTGTATTCCGCATTGTCGAACTCTCTGCCTTCGGGTGGAGAGTAATAACCCAGTCGAGGTTTCGCCGAAGGGTAAAGTCTTATCTGGGCAAATTGAGACATTAATTTTTGCCAGGGCTATATGGACCGGATTAAACACATTAAAAAGGCCTTGTGTAACATTTTATCTTAAGTGGGGAGGCAAGTAAATACTGCTAAGGACGCAGTTAAAGCCAGCTACGATTCAGGCAATAAGTAGCGTAACTATACCGTTTGGACTTACATATTTCTATTTACTGATTATCAACACTTACTTGCTCATATATTTTATGTCATACTAACACACTGCTTTGAACCTACCTCCTGTGTTCCGTGTTTTACTACCGGTCAAACCGGTCCCTACAACTTGGCGACGAAGATTTCACCACATGAACTCCACAAAAGAAACCTAACAGCCGAAATAAATTAAATAATAAGGTCCGCGCTTGGAATAAAAAATTTAAAGCGCGCTTAAGAAATGTTGGTATGGAAACGAAGATTGTAGAACTCCAGAAATATGCAATCTTTGAGAATTTGTGAGGAAGTTGTGAGTGATATTTATGACACGATGTATCAAGAACAGAATCCTCATCAAGGATAGAATCTGTAACAATTCGATGCCACTTTACAGCACAGAAAGAATAATGAAATCCAGGCGCTCAAACGCTAGATCAAAGATCACAAATATTAAATCAAACGCTAGATCAAAGATCACAAATATTAAATGTACTTTCTTAGTAACATGATAATTCCCGTATACTGTAACGTATATTTGAAGTTCTTAAAAAAACTAGCAAAAATACAAAAACCTTTTATTGAAAATCACAAATATGTGGCACATGTGGACGTCAATAATTCTAATTGTAGTTTGAACACTCTGTTTGACAGGAAAAGCCTCTGATAGACTCATTAACAATATCTCTGTTAGTTTTTTCATTAAAGAGTACAAGAGATTGTTCTTATAAGTACTACTCACAAGTTATGAAGGGCTTTATCTATGTAAAGTGTGCGTGATCTTAGGCTGTTTTCCTTTTGTTTTGTTTTTGCAATGAAATACTCAGTGGAAAATGTTATGATGCCATTTCTGACTTTATGTTGAAACCCAAATATTTTCTGACTTTAGGTTGAAATCCCAAAAGATATTAATATATAACAAAAATCAAAGAAAATAATAATGATAATAATAATAATAATGTATTATTATTATGAAGAAATGAAAATAATCTTACATTTGAACGACTGTTATAACCAATAACTTAGGATTTATGTAATATTGGAGTATTGTTTTGTTCGACTGAGAATAAGACGGAGAAATGAAATAAAATTCAAATAAATAGACACTGAAATAAATCAATAACATAAATCAAACAGTATTGCATGTGGGCGGCGTTCGCCCGCCTCTGCCAGTTAGTATCGGAAGCAGCCAACATTGTAATGGAACAGTCAGAATAATAATAATAATAATAATAATAATAATAAATGGCTTATTTTCTTTTGGGCTATTTTATAACCAATATAAGCCATCTATTTCACATGGATGACTTAAAGTTGTATGCTAAGAATGATAAAGAGCTAGAAGGTCTTCTGCAAACTGTAAAATGTTTCAGTAACGACAATGGAATGAAATTCAATTTGAATAAATGTGCTAAAGCTACAGTTTTACGTGGATCGCAACAACAAACATCCGCAATTAGCTTAGACCCTGCTGTAACAATAAGAGAATTAAAGCCAGAAGAAGCTTATAAATACCTAGGTGTAAATAAGAGTGAAAAAATTCACCATCATTTATAAAAGAAATAGTGCGTAAAGAGTACTATAGAAGGCTACGACTGATATTAAAAACTGAATTGAATTCTCAGAACAGAATTATAGCTATTAATAGCCTTGCAATCCCAGTTGTCCAATATAGTTTCAACATCTTAAACTGTACTTTAAACGACATCAGGCGAATAGATTCTAAAAGAAGAAAGCTTCTTTCTAAGCATAAGATGCATCATCCAAAGGCTGATGTAGACCCTCTATACATATCCCCTAAAGTAGGTGGAAGATGTCTTATTCAGCTAGAATTGTCATACAAGACAACTATTGGCTGACTAACATACATAGAAGCAACAAAGGAATGGATGATACAATTAGTCAAACAACATGAAAACAGAAAGAAAAAATATTCAATAATAAAAGAAGGCAGTATATACAAACAAGATTTACATTTAGTAAATGCTGTAGAAAAACAAAACAGAAGCCAAGAACCAACTATTGCGGCAAAAAATATGAAAATTAAAGCCAAAGATAAAGCTCTTGAATAGATGAAACAACGCTGGCCAGGCAAACATCTGCATGGCCAATATCTAGAATGTGCCAATAAATCCAGTGTTGATAAAGTTAATATTCATCGATGGTTACGTGCATCTGAATTAAAGTCTGAGACTGAAGGCTTTATTCGTGCAGCGCAAAACCAAAGTCTTTTCACTAGGAACTTTCAGGCAAATATTATACATAGTAATGTGAATCCAAAATGCAGGTTCTGTGATAAACACCAAGAGACACTAGACCATCTAATCTCAGGATGTTCTGTAATTACCCCAGATGAATATAAAAATCGTCACGATAGAGTGGGGCAATATTTACATAGAACAATGTGCAAACACTATAGAAAATCTGTAAACAAACACTGGTATGAACATCATCCAGCACTGGTTACAGAAATAGATGTCACCATTCTGTGGGATTACACCATCTACACAGACAAAAAATTGAAGCAAATAGGCCGGACATTATTGTTAAAAACCAGAAAGAAAAAACTTGCCTATTAATTGATATGGCTTGTCCAGCGGATTGTAACATAGCAACCAAGGAATTCGAAAAACTGTCAAAATATAAAGACCTGGGAATTGAAATCGAAAACATGTAGAAATTGAAAACAAGAATCGTGCCAGTGATAGTAGGTGCACTTGGAATGATAAAAAATGGAACAAAACAACACCAGCTTAAGAGATATACAAAAAATTGTCTTGTTATGTACAGACCAAACACTAAGGAAAACTTTGTCTATGTAACGCTAGAGATGATAGGGGAGATAGAAAAAACATGAAATGGAGCCATAGCAACACACTACGACTAGCCTTAGATCTTCCCGTAGACTTGGTAGGTAGTGCGACCATAGTAGAAATAGAAATATGATGAAAAATGACAACATAATAATAAAAACTATGAATCGAATTTGTTTCTTCAAGTCTGAGAGCAAAAAAAAAAAATTGAATCACTCAATCAAAGATTTATTCATTGAACCCTTTACCGATATATGTTTCAGCTTTCACATATCTAGTGTCACGTGACAAACACTCAAGACTGTAAGGCAAGGTCATAAACATGGGTAAAGAGATATATATTTGCGCTCGCCAGAAATTAGCCTGTGGTGGAATGGATATCGGCTCGAAACGACAAAACGAGGAGCCGAATTCGAATTTCAGTTGAATTCTTTGCATTCACTTACGCACATATAACCTTTGGGAAAGGTATTAATCCGTTTCTTCCCTCCAGTTATAGGTTCAATAATAGAACAGATTGGGTTCCATAGCCTTGGCTGGCAAACAGTCTACCGCAGAAAGCAATGGAAACATACTGCGGGATAATTTCCTGCCCAGTCAGTCATGTTTCTTTCGGGACATTATTGCCCAAAGCGTGCATCACGTATAGCACTTAACTGACTGATTTGTGACAAATTAATATAAATTCTTTAATGCATCCATATTCATTCTGTAATCCCGTTCTCGCTATGAAACGCTGTAGTGAACATATATATGTACCGTAATCTCATCATAATAACACAGAACTGATGACGCGGATTTATCTCACTTAATTTCGACTGTCAACGTGAGTGTATCGCTGAATAGAATGCACTAATATTGACAGTCTTGAGAGCTACTGATTTACAGACAGAATGAGCGTTCTAAGTAAAAATTATTCATTGACTGACTGCTTTGTTTTTACGTACTGTCAACCCTTTCTATCAGCTGTTAATTGCGTAGTGTATAAACTCAGAGTGTGGCTACTGGTGAGGTAAAAATCTATATTATATATATATATATATATATATATATATATATATAATTTATTTGTTTAACCGTTAATTTTAATGGATATTCCTATTAAGTAGGTGCTCTGTATTTATTATTGAAAGTATATTTGTATATTTATTTATTCTCATCTGATGGCCTGAATATTAATTAGAAGAAAATTATAAAAAAATATGCAAATTAAATAAATTCCTTCAGTACTGTGTCAGGTTTTTCAATGAATAAAAATCTTGTATAAAGAGGAGTTGCTACGCAAATGCGCAATTATATATATATATATATATATATATATATATATGTGTGTGTGTGTGTGCGCGCGTGCGTGTATTTAGGCACCAAATTTTCTTTTAAAGCTGTCAGATTAAATAAATTGCAAACATAATGACTGCTTAAGTACCTTATGAAATGAATGATAATAACATCTGTCAACGTTACAGCTCATTTCTGACATCTTTCAATTGTAATACGCGAAAGATTATCCGTTAATATGAACGGACTTTATTAAAAATAAGCAGACATTATGTTTGCAATTTGTTTAATCGGATATACATATATATATATATATATATATATATATATATATATATATATATTTGAAAAAGTGATTTGTGGTACAGAACTTTATTACCGATATTAATAGACAAAAAATATTATTATTACCATCCGTGATGATAATAATCGAAAATTTAAACTGAAAAATAGACTGGCTAACCGGTTTTGCACCTCGCTCAATACAGTTAAATTGAAGTGAATAAATCATTATTTAAGAAACAGAACAGGATGTAAGCGAGGATACAGAGAGAAAAAACATTTAGGGGTCAAATATATGTTCCTTGTTTTTACATAAAAGAGGTTTTCATGATTAAATATAGATGTCCTCCAACAATTTAAGGTGGTAACTTGAGTGTGACGAACTTAGGATGGAAAACGCGTTTACACTAAAGTTAGTGACACAATTACTGTTATTTATAAAGTGTTCCGCAACAGCAGACCCATATGTATTGATCAGCCTATCTGATGAAGAATAGTTCAAATACTGACTTTTTGTAGGTACGTGTTATTTAATTCTGGTATTTAATCTTTGGGTAGTTGTCCTATGAAGGGCAACAACTACATTTAAACATATACATTAAAGAACTGTTGTTATTATTTTTTTTAATCGTTTCACCCCGAGCAAGGCATTCCACTGCCACTATTTCGCAGGGGGTTACAGAGGGGCAGGGAAGTGATGAGAAAGGATGGTTAGATATAGGAAATGTCAGAAGGAGGGTGATAGACGGGTAAGAATACCGAGAATGAGGGTTGGTTAGATGGTGAGAGTGTTTGAGAGAATAGATGCAAGTTAGTGTGTTAGGACGTGTCTCTTGACCTTACATTTAAACTCCTGGAGATTGTAACTGTTGAGGAAGCAGGCATGTGGAAGGGAATTTCACAGGCGGGAAGTGCGAGGAAAGAAGCTGTTGGAGTAGAAATTACGGTTACATCTTATCTGTTTCACTGTAAAAGGGTGGAACCTAGTTGCTAATCAAGTATCTCGCATAAATTCGTACCTAGGCGGCACCAATAACCTAAGTTCATCAGAGCAAAAGCCGTGAAAGTACTTATAGAAGAGGCACAGGGAAGCCACGTCAGGCCGGTGAGAGAGTGGTTGCAGCCAGTCCGCCAAGTCAGTATCGATCATATTACAGATTCTCCGTTGTATTTTGCCACAAGCCCGAGGAGAGTAGCAGGGGCACCCGACCAGATGTGGCAGCAGTATTCAATACACGGGCGGATGGTAGATTTATATATGTGCAGGATAGATTCAGACGGGAAAAACTTGCGGGCCCTGCACAGAGAACCGACATTCATAGCAGCGGACTTAGCAATGGATTCGATATATTCATTCCATTTGAGGTCAGCCGAGAGTGTAAGGCTAAGGAGGCGTAGTGTTTTACTCTCAAGGAGGCAAGCCTGTTCCATGCTAATGGGAGGTAGGTGCGATTGTCTGCGATGGTTAATTGATAGCAGCTTCGTTTTGGAAGCATTGAAATTCATTAGCCATTTCCTACCCCAGTCCACTACGGATTGGAGTTCCTTTTCAGGCTCGGCAGCGAGGTTCGCTTTGTCGCCCACATTGGGTTTTTAAGGGAAGAAATTTCTTCCTTATTGAAGAAAAGGCAAATTTAACAGAAAAAACAACAGAAGTATTAACCGTAATGTAACAATATCGAAATGCAACAAATATACGCTTGGCAAATTTATCAATAAAGAACCCAACCAAGTGAGGTGCAGGTATACAGGACATCTTTGGACAGTAGCTGTTTTAACTTTGTTGTACTCAAATAGCTTATTTCTAATTACCGACTGGACAATGTCTAATGAATAGGCATTATTACAGAGAGTAGTAATAAACCTGAGTCCCTCATCCAGCTTTGTTTTAGAGCAAATCTTCAAAGCCCTACGAGTAAAGGTCTTAATTAATTTTACGTTTTTGGAGACAAAAAGAATCCCACCTGTTATACAAACCAGTAAATGTTGGTTTTCGGTAAACTGAAGTCATAAAACCAGGAGATTTACTCACAAAAACATCAAGAAAAGGAAGGGGAGAATTACTCTCTTTCTCGTGTGTAAATTTTAAAGCTGGATGCATTTTATTAAGAGACAAAAAATGGTCTCCTTCAATTTCATCGCTAAATAGACAAAAAGTGTCATCTGCATAACGGAAATACACATCAGGCTTATTAGATTCAGATAATACACTCTCCTCATAGACACCAACAAAGATATTTTCTAAAATGGGTCCCAAAAGAGAACCGATTGAAACCCCATTTTGTCTATATATAATGACGTCAAAACTAAATTCAGTGGACATTGTGCCAAATTGCATCAATTCGACAAACATCTCTTCAGTAATAACGAGGAGCGACAACTGATTACGATATAAGACATCAGCACATATATCAATAGTTTCATATAAATGGAGGCTGGTAACAATGATAGAAATATCATAAGAAAACATAAATTTCCTGGTTAACTGATAATGCTGTATGAAATCAGAAAAATCAAATGAATCTTTCATACAGAGTTATTTATACCGTTCCAAAACAGGCTGTAATATGACCGTAAGTCATTTAGGCACGCCATGTTGCGAAGAAGCAATCATAGATAAAATATGTCTAAATGGAACGCCATCCTTATGTGTCTTGAGAAAACCATAGATATGGGGATGAATAGAGACTCTGGGTCTAATTTTCGTTACATATATATATATATATATATATATATATATGGGAGGTGTTCTGTAAATTACATGTGGGAGGTAATTTTTCTGCGCTTTGTTTGCGTATATATATATATAATTTATAAAAGATATTTTACACCACTGGTCAGATGGAGGATTGTGAAATACGCCAATACTCCCAACAGTTTCAGGGATAGGTGCAATTTATGCCTGGAGGAGAAATTAAATGCAGACACAAAAATTGATTTAAAATAGTATAGATAAATCCTGATTGTGATTTGAATTAGTGTAAATTATATTAATTTACATTAATTTAATTTTTAAAAAAGTGTTTATTTTAAAAATTCTGGAATGTGCTGTTAATATCTTTTTACAGCAAAGGTTGTTTTGGTTTTTTAATTTTTAAATTTAAATTTTTGTAAGTTTTTATAATTTTTTGTGATTTTTATTTTTATAATTATTATATTTATGGATATTTTTTATGTTTCTTTTTTTTCTCGTTTTTTATAGAATGAGTATTATTATTATTATTACTATCATTATTATTATTATTATTAAAGTTTGATAGAAATTCCGTTTGAAAAACACACACATACACATATATATTATTACGAATTTCTATTTTGTATTATTAAAATTTTTATAATTATTTTATTATTATTGTCTATCATTAGTATTATTATGAGTATTTAAAAGAGTTGTTTAAGATTAGATCTTAATTTTTTATTTAGTTTTTCTTACTAGGAATTATTATTTTAACTTTATTTTTAAAAATGACTACTAGTAGTTATATTGTAATTTATATTAGGAAGTATGATTTATGATTTATTTTTCACCGCTAATATTCCCGAGAATCGGTATATTTTAATTTAAGAGGAAATTCCATATCGCGTTTCTAAGAATGAATATTAATGTAATAGACGTTAGTTCGATATATGAAATTTATTTTAAGTTATTTTAATTTAAATTCTTTTCTATATCGTTCTAATTTTTATCTCTTTCTTTTTATTTTCCCCCTCCCTCCTTTTATGTTTATCTGTCTAACGTTTCATTTTGTAATGATGTAATTATTTTAACGAATTTTTAAAAAATGAATAGGATATTTTGGGATACTAGTAAGAGTAGTTATTTTTTCAAATTGTATTAAAATTATGTTGCACAATTTAATTTTTTACCGTAAATATATCCCATTATATTTTAAATTAAATTTCAATGTTAAATTTGACATGTATGTTGATATCATATTACAGATAAATTTTCAACATCAGGTTAATATTAGTTTACAGATAAAGCTTATTGTATTTTTATTTTTATTTGTTTATAATTATTATATTTATAGGTATTTTTGTAATTTCTTTTGTCTTCTATTTTGATAGAATGAATAATATTATTACTATTATTATTATTATTATTAGTAATTTAATTATTGTTATTATAATTATCATTATGTCTGAGAAAAATTTTGTTTGATACATATATGTATATATAAATGCATATGTATGTAAATACACACACATACATATATATATATGTGTGTGTGTATATTTGTATATATGTATGTATACATATATTTAATATCTCTTTATTGTTTTATTTGTTATTATTATTATTTTTTATATTATTATTATTAGTTGTATTGCTAGTATTTTAGATAATCTTTAAGATTGTATTTTAATAAATTATATTTTCTTATTGGGACTTATTATTTTAACTATATATGTAGAATAAATTACTACTAGTGGTTATAATGTCATTTATGTTAGGAGATATGATTTATTTTTCAGCATAAATATTCCCTGTAGTCGGTATATTTTAATTTAAGGGTAAAAATCCCTTGTAACTTTTCTAAGAATGAATTATGTACGTCGGTTTCGATCTAGCGTTTTTTTATTTTTTAATTATTTTAAAATCCTTTCTATCGTGATTTCTCCTTTTTTCTTTCTTTCTTTTTGTGTTTTTCCTCACTTCTGTTAAGTTTATCAATTTTTTCCAGTTTCTATATTTACATTTTTAATTTTAGTATTTTTAATTAGCATTAATTTTTTAAATAATAGTAATAGTAGTTATTTTTTCAAATTGTATTAAAATTATGATGTACAATTTGTTTTTTGTACCGTAAATATATCCCGGTATATTTGAAATTAAATTACATAGAAAAACATGGAAAAATTTAACTAAGAGAAGAGTTAGATAGTTTGAAACGCTATTATGAGAAAGGGTGTCAACATTTATTTCTCGTGATACTGTATTTCCTGTTATTGTATCTCTTTGTCCTTTCATTTTCTCTTCTTGCTTTCCATTCTTTTTTCAGTTTCCCCTTTTTTCTTTTTCTCTTTTTACTTTTCCTACTTTTTTCTTTTCTTTGCATTAATCAATCGTCTATCTTTTTTTATCCTCGCTTTCTTCTTTCTTTGGGTTTCTTTTTTTAATGAGCGAGAAATTTTCGTAAATAACCGTTATAAATGTCTGTTCTAATATTGACATGTGAGCGTCTATGTAAAATTAAATAAAAGAAAAAGAATTTTGGGGAGGGGATATTTTGAGGACCAACTGTTGTACCATTTGAGTCTGACGGGCCGCGATAATAACATAAAAACGCGGTGAAATATGTATTACCCATTGTAATAATCTAAAATCTTGTATAAATTATATTACTCTGTTAAATTAAATAAATGAATTTAACATTGAGTTCTCTTGAGTTCGTCTCTTTTGGAATTTACCTGGATTGCATACCAAGTATATATATATATATATATATATATATATATATATATATATATATATATATATGATATAAAATTTTAAAAGAAAACTAACATTGTCTCTGCTGTGGTTTAGCTTAGTAAATTCAAAGATTTTACTGAACATCCTGCGCAAGTGAATTGCTTAAAGTGATCACCTACCTGTGCTTTACGATAGACGCCCTCTCTATCATGGGACTATGTTCTGTTCTTGGCCACTCTGTGCCAAATGTCAGATGATTCTACAATCACTGGCTTTTTTAAAAATATCTATCTGCATGCTGGCTGTTTACGCCTACAGGAAGATCATACGCCTTTGGCAATAACTCTCTAATCTAATTTGAATTCAGAATTTTTCTTCTCTTAGAATTGCTGCCAAGCTACAAGGCTCATTCTTTACTGCTCTTTAACCATAGCTTTCCCAAGAAGTTTTGCGTGTCAGTGAATGTAATGAACTCGACTCAAATTCGAAGCCATTGTCACAGATCACGTACATTAAGAATATGCAGCAGGTTGTTAAGTAAAAATACGAATTTGCTGAATCCTCACGAGTCGTTCCTGACAGAAGAATCGTTTCAACCATACACGTATAGATGGTAATATTTTTTCTCATGAAATATTCGGTATACATTGACTGGGATCCACGACGTGGTGTAATCGTTCGCAAGCTTGTATCACTAGAACCTATTACAGCACAACTGAGTAGTGTATTTGATTTTCACTGGTTACCGCATATTTTCGGCCTTGTGCCACATGTAAGCTATACTTAAGAAATCACTAATGGATGCCCGACATGGCGTAATGGTTAGCAAGTTTGTCTTGCGAGAATCATTACCATTCAGTAGTGAGTTCGATCCTCACTGGGTACCCCATATTTTCGGCCTTGTTCCACATCTAAGCTGCGCTTAGAAAATGACCATACATTGACCGAGCAGACATTGCTGATGAAGGTGGTAATTTCTAAAATCTGTTACTTAAAAAGAAATGTAAAAAAAACTGGATTTACCATCGACGTTGCTTAATTATAGTGATTATACGAGTACTGGTTTTTCAGCGTGATGTAGTCGTAAGCCTGGTTTTTGGTCCTCGGACGTCATAAGGTAATTTAATTAATGGTGCCTAATGAAATGCAAGCAAGAGAACATGGGCACCATCATTACAAGAAGGCGGTGGAGATGGATTGGGGATGTGCTCCGGAAAGATTCCCAGTCAATCACAAGAACAGCACTGCACTGAACCCCAGATAGCAAAAGAAAGAGGGGAAGACCAAGAACGACATAGAGAAGTACGGTGAAGAATGAGATGAAATCCAAGCAATACGCTTGGGGTTCATTGACTAGTCTGGTCCCAGACAGGCAGAGATGGAGAAGTTTTGTTGCTGCCCTACATATCATTGGGTGTAACGGATGATGATGATGGTGATGAATGATCCCAACGTATTTTTTCAACGCTGAACGTACAGGAATCACTGTTTTAACATGATGTGGCCGTAAGGCTTCCTTTGTCTGAGGAAATATGGATCGTCAGTATCTTGATTATGACATTATTCTCTCTTCTAGTAAAATATACAGCGATACAAGGTTATCGTTTTCCCTTTCCACACATTGTTTCGAGAATTGCACATAGAAGTACATGCGCTGCATCTGATGTTCAGAAATTCCCCCACGAATATGTCGTGAGTGTAATATTTAACGGAAATGCGTGCGCCGCTAACACTCGCTGGTATCTGAACACCTGGATCCGTTTGCCTAGAGGCTTCGTACTAGCTGTTCATGTTACTTTATTACACGAGGTTTTGTAATATTACATTGAAACACAATATTGGCAAATTCGCGCAACTTGCCGACGTTGAATTTTGTGTGAAACTCGGCAAATTATTTTGTCTGGCTTTTAAAAAGCATTATTTACGTCGAATGGATACAGCTGCATGGTTTGTGCATTTCAAGGCCGAACGAAATGATGAACTTTCAGCGACACCAATCAACAGTAAATTATTAATCCAGGCTATGATCAACTAATACGTTTGGTTATTATCATATTTCCAGTCATTTATAAACTCTGACGGAAACTGGAAACCTTCTGATTATAATATCAAGTAGCGGATCTACTATGCAACCAACGAAGCTTAAAATTCAGGGCCCCTAATTCCGAACGGACCAGAAGAGCAACAATTTTAATCAGCGAATCTTTTAACAAAATTGTTATTTTTAAAATGTTTGTTATTGAAATAAAACATTTTTAGTGATATAATTATCACCCGATAGTTGCTAATGTTGGTCTTAGAATTCTCTTATAATCGGTCAAATTTAAATGTTTTTTCTTGGGGGCCTGTCGTGACCTATTTGGCGTGTGAGTATTAGATTCTTCCAGCCCTCTTTCCTCATTGTATGTCCCATGAACTCCAGTTGTCTTTTTCTGGTGTTAATTATTATTTTCCTTTTCATTTCCATCCTCTCTCAAACCTGATCGATGCTCCCATGTTTGGTCCATGGTATCCTGCACATTCTTCTGTAGAAACAGGTTTCGGTTGCTTCAAGTTTTTTCTACGTCTTTGAGGCGATTATCCAGCAGTCACTGCCATATTGGAAAACAAACATCACACACCAATCTAGTACTCTCTTTTTTGTTTCAGGAGAATTTTTCTGCTTCTCAGTACTCAACTCAGTTTCTGAAATGCATCTTTGGCCATGCCAAACTGCTGGATAATTGCCTCAAAGATGTAGACAAGTCTTGAAACAACCGAAATGTGTTTCTACAAAAGAATGCTGAAGATACCGTGGACTAAACACGGGAGCAACAAGAAAGTTTAGGAGAGAATGGAAACGGAAAGGAAAACAATAATTAACACCAGGAAAAGACAGCTGCAGTTCCTGGGACATATATTGAGGAAAGAGGGCTCGAAGAATCTGATACTCACGGGCCAAATAGGTCACTGCAAGCCCCCAAGAAAACCTTTAAATTTGATTAATTATAAAAGAATTTTAAGGCCAACATTGGCTGCTTCCAACCATTGGCTTGTGATTATATCACGAAAGAAGTTTTATTTTAATTGAAAAACAAAACATCACACAACAATCTAGTACTCTTTTTTTTGGTTCAAGAGAATTTTGTCCGTCTCTCAATACTCTACTCAGCATCTGGCAAGCATCTTTGGCCATGCCAATTTGCCTTCACATCTCCCTGTCGCACATTCTGTCTTCTTTCAGAGCACTTACCAAACATTTAAATTTCTGTGCTTGCTTGATTCGAGTATCCCCTGTCTGTAGTTGGTATTTTGGGCTCCTCTTTTTACTGATGACCAAGCATTTAGTTTTCTTGTAGATCATTTGTTGTATCTTCTTTCCGCTTTCTTCAGCTACTTTACATAGAAGGCACAGCCTCGAAAATGTAGGTCCACCTCGGATATTGTATCCAATCAAATATATATTAAACTTTCTCTTAAAAATTGAATACATGTACATATATATCTGTAATTGTAAAAGAGGTGCGGGGAATCTGGCCAGTAAACGGGAATTTTAAAAAGTGCTCAATACACAATTCACAGAATAGAACGTGTAGACTTATTAATATTAAAAGACGAAATATGAACCCGAAAACTTACGTAGTGTAATTTGTGAATATTTGATTTTTTAATATATAATATATCTATGCACATCTACAAGTGCTCAAAAATATGCATTTGTACCAATAGATCTGACGTGTCTTACCACGCGACCACAAAAGTTTTCATGGTTAAACAAAGTCGAAGTAAGCCGTAAATATTTAACTTCCTGATTTCACACAACATCCATATCTGCTTCAGTTTGTTTCTAATGTTCATACAAATAAGTTTAAATAAATATGTCGGTGAATAGCATTTCGTAACTGTCCGAAAGATTTCCTAATATTCTATTTGTGTTCTGGGGTTGCTTTAGTACCCAGGGTGTAGGAAACATTAGAATAGTAGAAGAAAGAATGAATGTAGCATATTATATAGATATTTCGGAGATTTACGTCAGTTTGCACATTCTGTGGGCTTGAAACCAATGTAGGTATTTTAACAAGACATTGATCCTAAAAATACCGCAACGCCTACAAAATCATACTTAAGTTCAAATAGAACGGACTTTCAAAAATGCCAAGTCCATCTCCAGATATCAATCCGATTGAAAAGTTATGGAGTGAGCTGAAACTAAAGAAAAAAACAAAGAAGAAATCATAAAAATCTGCAAGAACTAAAGGAATTTCGTCGTGAAGAATGGAAAATATTAGCCAAAAAACATGCAAGAAATTTGTAGGGGACTAGTCTAAACGCCTACATGCTGTAATTAGCATTAGGTTACGATATGAAATATTAGTAGACTATTTAATAAACGTATTGTAAACTTTTGCCTTATTAAATATTAGTTTTTCTACGTGGGATATTTTTCTTAATTGTGTTTTCAAGTTTGATTGTTTGACTAAAGGCTTAGATATATGTATTAATAGCAGTAAAAGTTTCATTAATATGTGTTAGATTAATGAAACATGTTTTGTAAAGTGTTGTGAAATTTTGCGTGGTACTATATATCTGGATGTGCGTTGTGGTACAGTGGATATCGGCTCAGAACGAGAAATCGGGGAACCGAGTTCGAATTCCAGTTGAATCCATTGTATTCACTTTCGCGCAAATACCCTTGGGAAAGGTATTAATCCGTCTCCTCCTTCCAGTTATGGGTTAAATAGCAGGACAGATTGGGTTCTATAGCCTTGGTCGACAACCAGTCTACCGCAGAAAGCAATGACAACCTACTGCGGAATAATCTTCTGCCCGGTCAGTCATGCCTCGTAAGAGACATGAGCACCCAAGCGTGTATCACGTATGACACTTAACTGATTGACTATCTATCTATCTATCTATCTATCTATCTATATATATATATATATATATACAAAAAAATCTAAAGCGAGCCAAAACCTACCACAAGAAAAAGTGCTCGATACAAAGTACAAAAGATATACAAAAGTAGAGCAAAGACACACAAAAAAATCTAAAGCGAGCCAAAACTACTATATATATATATATATATATATATATATATATATATATATATATACACGCATGCAAATACATAGTGGAGCTATGATAATTTTTTAGTCACCCTTGATAACACCAATTTTGGCTTGTGTAATAATTTTTTTTTTCGGACAATACCGTGTTAATATCAATATGAACGATAGTTGACTTATATTTTGCAATAAAAGTTCGCGGGAGTAAGAAAATTGTTGAATTTCAACGACGGCAAATAATAGGACGGCATCAGTATGGCAAGTCAAATAGAGCGAAATTGCTAGGTTGTTTTTTCAGGTTAATCATCAAACCGTTCATGATATTGTAAAGAACATTAATGAAGAAAGCCATTGTTGTGTGAAACAACGTTCAGGAAGAGTAAGTATCGTGTCTGAGCGAACGAAAAGAGCACTGAAGATGGAAATTATCAAAAACTTTAGTCAAAGATGTCGCTAACAGTATGGAAATGCCGCCATATGTGGTAAGAAAAAACCTGAATGAGCTAGGCTATCAAAGAAGTGTTGTAAGAACTAAGCCCTTGATTTCAAAGGTTAGCAAAAGCAGGCGTATGAACTGTGCGAGAGAATTCAAGAGCAAATATAATGGATTTTTGTCGTCTATAATTTGGTAAGATGAAAATCTGCCAATAGTCGATTTCGGGACAGGTTTATGTTTGGAGAAATTAGAATTAAACTTAGAACACCGAATAGTTGCAGGTGATTGTTAAACATGGAGAGATTGGAGTAATGCTGTCTGGTATAGAGAGAAATCTGAGCCGATTCTTGTTGACGAGCGATTGAATGGTCCAAAATACTGTTAAATATTAGAAAAATGACTACTCTCACAATGTGAAACTAATCGGATTGAAAAGAATGCGTACTCTTTTCAAAAATATGGAGTGCCATGTCATACAACTAAAGTACATGGAAGGAATCACAAAGAACATAAGCCCTGACATGAATCCAATAGAGCAGGTTTGAGAGCAACTTGACGAAAAACTTGGAGAGCGTGACACCAAAGTCACGCCAGTGGCAACACTTAAAAAACCCATTGCTAAATGAGTAGTAAAATACCAATCAGGTGATTGTTGGTAACTTGATCAAATCCATGAAAAATCGAATACAAACATTGAATCTAACAAATAGAGGCCCTATTCTATGCTAGTCCCAAATCATTTTTAGTTATATTAATTTTTCATTAGAAATTTTATTATGACAAAAGAAAAAATACTTTTATGATCAAATTTTGCTATCGTTATAAAATATCCTCTTTTAGCCTTCATTACTGCAGCAAACCTTTTGTCATTCCTTGCGAAAGTTTCCGAAAGTATAGTTTTGATAATTCATTCCCTTCTTTTTTAATGACTCTAAGATCTCTTTTCCATTTTTTTTTCGCTCTTCTCTCCAGGTCGTCTAGTCATTTATATAATCATGATTCGTAAAATAATTAATCACTGAAGATGATCTTGGAGGAGATCAAAGGTCTTCTTCTTCATGCGCTGTGTCCCTTCAGAACGTGGGCCATCACAGACCTCCATTTGGCTCTGTCTCTTGTCGTTCACAAAATACTTCCTCTTGGTATCTCTCCCAAACCCCGCTCTGACATCAATTTGCTCAGGCCTATCAAGTACGTCTTGACCTGCTTTTCCCCGTCTCTCTTTCCTTCTTTCCTTCCTGTGATTATTAAATTCTCTAAGCCCTCCATCCTCATTACATGTCCCAGAAACCTCATCTATCTCTTCCTTTTATTAAGTATGAGTTTTCTCCTCGCTACTCTCGTGCTCGGTCCATGGTATCCTAAGCCTCCTTCGGTAAAACCATATTTCTGCTGCCTCAAGCCTGTCCTTCATCCTTGAGGAGATCGTCCAACACTCACTTCCACACAGAAAAGTAGATATCACATAGCAATCCAGCACTCTCTTTTTTGTTTCCAATGAGATTTACCTGTCTCTCAATACTCTGGTTAGCTTTTGAAATGTCACCTTGGCCACGTCAATGCCTCTTTAAATCCCAACATTTTTTCTGCCAGCATACTTCCCAGGTATTTAAATTTCTTTACTTGTTCTATTTTAGTTTCTCCGGCCTGTAGTTGACATTTTATAGTCTTCTTTTGGTTGATGACCATACATTCAGTTGTCTTGAAGTTTATGCTTAGTCCTTTCTTGTATATACCATAACCATGGATAACTTTTGATATTTATTCGGCAAAATACAAAAAAGTTGAACCTGTGTTTTGATGGAATAAAGTGTTTTTAAGTCTGTATGCCTGCAGTTTGTGTGTGGGCTGAAAGTGTAGTTTGATATGATGACGTCATCGTCTAATATTTCTTCGAACCATTGACAGCTGTATGATTCATCGCAAAATAATAAGTTGTTTTTGTCGTATACTTCTTTGGCTGTTAATAACTAGCGGCATTGCCCGGCGTTGCTCGGGTGTAATGAAAGCTTTAAAATGAATCCATGGTCCTCGAGCTCAGACTCAGCCTAAAGAATATTTGTGTGAAGTTTGGTGAGAATCGGATAAAAATTGTGAAGCTGTATATAGAACATACAGACAGATAAACAGACACACGCACAAACAACTTGCCTTTTATATATATATTATCGATTTTCTGCACTATTCTAAGAATTTCAACCTTGAAACTTCTGAATATCGTTTCTTATGTCTTTGTCTATGAGTGTATCAAATTTGATTAAAATCGGACCACTCCTTCTATAACCCGATTTTTTTGATTATCGATTTTCGATATTCATCGGGGTTACCTCGACACAAAACCTAGCTAAGAACATTCGCAGACGCTTATAGTACAACTGTGTAAATTTTTAAGAAAATCAGTTCAGCCGTTTCGGAGTCTATAGGTAACGGACACTCACACACACACAGACAAAGTTCCATTCATAAATAAGTTTGGATTTAATGTATTTGGTTGTTATTTTTAGTTTTTTTTTACACTCTTGTTGTCTTCGTCGTCAGAGTTGTCTACACATTTCGAAAAATTTCTGGTATGTTTTGTAGTTAGGGTTTTTTATTGGCCTCGTATTCGTGGTAAAAGTATTCGCACTCTTCCATGAAGCAATTGTGTGTTTTACACACTTTCCCGGCCTCGTTCTCTTCGTCACGACACCCTGGTGATACGCCTACATTTACCGCGTTGTAATCGGCTTGTTCGCTGAGTTGGTCGAGTTGACTTCTTTTCATTATTGTTAATTTTTTTTCTATTTCTGGGGACGCGTGGTCCCACACGTCAAATTTTATTTTCGTGGCTTTTGACGGTGAATTGCTAGCAATAGCTCATTGTACTTATTAGATGCGAACTTGTCTATCTGCCTCTTCCAGACCGTAAACCACAGAAAGGGATTTAGTTCAATGACGCCTCCATTCTTTCAGCTTGAGCCTCGGTCTTGTATTGTAGACGTACATTCTGTTTTCTAATGCCTCACGCTCATGGAGTACTACATTCCACGGGTCGGTGTTGCTTGCGCTGAGGCATGGAGTCCTTCTCAGCAGGAAGCCCGTTCTGGTGCTTTATGTTCACGTACGTCTCTGTGCCCTCGAGTATGCATTTGGCTTTTTCCACGTTCTGTGGCGTGAACCACATTTCGTCCGTTTATTGGACGATCTCATCAAGGATAAAAGAAAGGCTTGAGGCAGCAGAAATGTGGTTTTACAGAAGGAAGCTGAGGATACCATTGACGGAGCACGTGTGCAACGATGAGGTGTTGGAAAGAATGGAAACAAGAAGAAGACAAATTAGGTTCCTGGGACACGTAATGAGGAAGGGAGGGCCTGGAGAATTTAATACCCACAAGTCGGATACAGGAAAGGAGAGACAGTGGAAAGCAGAGCGAAATGTACTTGTTATGTCTGAGCAAATGGATGGCAGAGCGGGGTTTAGAAGGGATACCAAGAGAAAAAAAATATTGAGAGATACAAGAAACAGAGCGAAATGGAAATCCATGATCATCTCCGTCCTGGGGGACACGGCAAATGAAGAAGATGATATGAGTGTGTTGTCTACACACGAACCGAACGTTAAGTTCTCCGAAGCTTAGCAGCGTATCCTTCCGCAATTCATCAACCCGTTGCGTATGGAACGTAGTAACTAACTCTTGCCGGAGTTAGTTACTGTGATGTTGAGGCAGTTTTTCTTTGGTATTATTTTGTGACAGACTTCGAAAGCCGCCTTGGCGAATTCGTGTACCTTGACCGAGTGGTAGTTGCACCACTCTTCGAAGATGTCGATGCTCTTTATGATCGACCAGTATCTGTTTGTGTCGTTGACGCAAAAGTATTTTTTCGCCTGATCTGTTCCCAGATCGGTGATACTTTTGTTTCGATTTTAACGTCTGTATCAGCAGCTTGTATTATAGCTTGTAAATTAGCTGTGTTTTTGAAGATGTTTTTCCAGGTCTCTCTGTTTTTTTTTTGTTTTTTTTGCTATTTTCTTTAAATAATTTTCTTATATCGCCGGTGTCGGTGGAGTTACATTTCCCATCATGTATTTGATGTTTGGGTAAGCCGGAGTGTGTGTGGGGGAATGAGCTGCGATCACCACGGTGCGACTCGCAGGATTTAATATGATATATATATATATATATATATATATATATATATATATATATATGTGTGTGTGTGTATACAAGTATAGGGTAGGTATGAATGGAATAAAATTCCGTATCCAAAGAAACTCTGTTCTTAAAATGTGCTCAATACAAAGTAGAGCGAATAATAATTATTTAGAATTTATAACATAAATATATTATAATATCACTACAATGTAGCCATTTTGTTTCGGCACTATCCGCCTCTTATCACTTGGTAAGACAAAGGTAGTGTTGGAACAAAATGGCTACTTTTGTAGTGACATTAAAACGTATTTGTGTTATAAATTCTAAATAAATATTATATACATACACACACACACACACACACACACACACACACACACACACACATATATATATATATATGAGAGAGAGAGAGCAAGAGAGAGAGCAAGAGAGAGGGGGGAATAGAGATAAAGAAATGGAAAGAGAATGCAGTATATATATATATATATATATATATATGTGGAGTAAGCATATATTACGTACAACTATCTGTACTTACATTTTAAAATAAGGATTTAAAATAAAGAAATGAAGAAATTTTACAAAAAAAACTCATCTTGACAGTCTTTTAATTGAATTCCATTGTTGAATATTGGATTATTCATGTTACCTTCTATTAAGTGCTGAAATGTTAGCAGCGATAAAAATGAAAATATAGAAAATAAAGTATTAACACATTTGCAAATTTGTCGGACTGATTATTAATGGAATTAAAGGAGCCGAGCAGAATTAAAAGCTAGCGACCTGAAGAGGCAACATTAAGAAGAAAGACAAGGACACTGAGGCTGAAAATACAATTAAAAAGAAAGAAAATGAATGCGAGAGAACAATTATTTAAACAGACGAGTTTTAAGAAAAATGATTTCTCACGATAACCTTCGTGAGAAAGCAAACACGATAGAGCAAATAATCTTTCTCTCGACATTTCTTGAAGGACCCACTGAGAAAAAATAATTGTTTATAGCAATTGTGATATTTTTCCGGTAGAGAATCGGTCAATAACCCTGATGATCAAGGGCGGTTACTCGGTTAACCAGATCTAGCCTTTTTGTTATTAATTCACAGTTCCTCACAAATGAAGACGAGGCAACAAAGAAATGTAGATCTACAGAAGATTGATGAGAATGCAATGGACTAAAAATGCAAGCTACTATAAGATTTTAAGGTAAATGAAAACAGGAAACTCGCTTCTACTTAGAATGAGAAAGAGATAGGTAAAATTTCTAAAACACATAATGAGAAAAGAGGTCGTGGAGAATCTGACACTTACAAGGCATTTTGAATGCAGACGGAAAACAGAAAACGGAAAACAGTGAGTAACGAATCTAAAACATTTGTGTATACAGATAACAGAAAATGAGATTAGAAAAGAGAACAACTTACTAAAAAAATATAGGAAAACGTAGAGGGCGATGAACGTACGTTTTTGAAGGTTCACAGCAAAAAGAAGAAAAATTATGAGGAGGAAATGAAAAATTGGTTTCACGAACTTTTCAAGTGATTAATGACAAAGCTAACACAGATTGTTTCAAATGGAATTCGAACCTGTTTCGCCGGCTCCAATTTTTTTTTTTACACTGTTCACCGTTATATCGGTTACACAAACCAAACGATATGGAACAGGAAAATAAATATACTCATTTATTCTAATAAAATAAATTAACAGATGAGATATGTAATGCAAGGTGTACAAATATATACAGTATTTACATTATTCGGACTATTGTCCTCACCTTTGTTACAATTTGTACGGCGGTTCGGCCGTTGTACGCTCCGACCGTCTTCAGGTGCTAGGAATTTCGAACAGAACACTTTATTACAATCACTGGGGTATATGATCTTCATTCCTTGCGTAGTGGTGTCTCTTCTGGTAGTCATGAAGTATCTCCGTCTAACTCGGTAATTTATTTTTCACCCTTGCTGTAGCCTAGTATTGAATTCACAACTCTGTGGATCAAGTCACAGGAAGTAAGCCACATCTTTATCCACTGGACAAACGTTTTTAATTTTTCTAGCTCCCCCTCGACTTTTCCTGCCAGTGATCTCACTGTCTGTCAATCTTTTTTTCTTCATCTTTCTTTTTTCCCCCTCCCTTTTTCTTTTTTCCTCCCGTCCTTTCCTACTTCCTTTCCGATACGCCTTTTCTTTTACTTTCATTTTGCTTCGCTTACTTCTGTTGAATTTACGCACATTAACATTCAAATAAATGGTTCTAATTTCCATAATATTTATGTCCACCGATGAAGCGAAATCCATTCGCCGAAATGGCCATATGATCTAGGGAAGTTTCAATTATATATATGTCTATAACTTTTTTTTCCCCACGAGCGCATTAACAACGGCAAACGCTTTTCATTGCCGGTAAAAACTGCAAAGAGGAACGATCGTTTTGTTTACTTCATTCCGAGAATGTACAAAGAGGGACAATCAACAAGTTTATCTTCATACCCTGCCTGGTGGCAAACGCAGCTGGTGGCGCCAGGGGTGGCTGTACAGCCATAGCCACCGTAACCATGATATCACTCCTGGTCGGCGGCTCATGAAGACAAGGTATCGGACGTGCTAACACACGTTGTATGTAAAAACAAAAATGTATGAAAGTGATGGTAATCCTCAACGACATATTTAAAAAAATCATTTCGAAGAAATAAACTGTGATACATGTATGGATATAATTATTGTTATATCTAGTGCACCATTTCTGTTAAAAAAAACGGCAATTGTTTGAAAGTTTTAATAATGAGATGTAATGAAAGAAAAGTTTCGAAGTAATGTATTGAGATTCAATAAAGCGGGTATTGTAACTAAAATAGTGGCCAATGAATCGTTTAATCAATCCATTCTAAATATATTCTTTTTACACTTTCAATGGTATCTATGATTTTAATTTTAGCATGAATCTTAATTTTTAAGTTAATGATAGAATAGGCTCATGGCGAGTTCTACGACAATTAAATACCTGTAGGAATTGCTAAATATTCGAGCTTAACAACTTTAACAAAGCATTTCAATAACAATCATAAATATGGATGCTGGCCACTATTTTTAAGAAGTAAGGATGTAAAATAGAAAAGATTTGAAGTTGTCCATTTTTTTCCATTTCACGGAAACAAACATCTATTTTTACCATCAGAATGACTGACATTAATCTCCCAGAAAGCAACAAATTTTGCCTCCCTGGCCTCACTCTCTCAAAAGATCTCAAATAGAACAACTATATCGAATCTATAACTGCATCTACTGCTAGGAAGGTTGGGTCACTATATCGGCCCAAGAAGTTTTTTCTCGACAGAGCGCATTTAGCGCATTTATACATATACCTTACCTCCTACAGAAGGTAGCTGAAGAGAGTGACAAAAAAGGACTACAAATAAACTGCAAGAAAACTGAAAGCATGGTCATCAGTAAAAAGAGCAAACCAAAATGCCAAATGCAGATGGGGACACTAGAATCAAGCAGGTAAAAAATTTAAATACCTCGGAAGTGTTCTAACAGGAGATAGAAAGTGCGACACAGAGATCCGAAAGTGAATTGGCATAGATAAGGACGCGTTCCAGAAGCTGAGTAAAGTATTAAGACACAGGAAACTTTCACTAGAAACAAAGAGGAGAGTACTACAATGAATGCTATGTGATGTCAGTTCTTCAATATGTGAATGTTGGACAATATCATTAAAGATAAACGAAAGATTGTAGCAATTGAAATGTGGTTCTACAGAAGGATGCTGCGGATATCATCGACCGAGCATGTGAGCAATGATGAGGTTTTATAAAGAATGGTAACGAAAATAAAATTAATAGTGAGAAGATAACTGAAGTTCTTGGGAAATGCAATGAGGAAGCAGAGCTTGCAGAACCCGATACTGATTGGCCAGATAGAAAGGAAAAGAGAAGGAAAGCAGCGGATAACATATTTAAAGGGTCTGAGCAGGTGGATGACAAAACGGGGGCTGCGTGGTGTAATAGGAGAAAGCGTGCTACGAGCCACCATGGATAGGAAGACGTGGAAACCCATGATCGCCTACGTCTTGAAATGACAGGCACATAGAAGAAGAAGATACATCTACCATTCGTCCGTGTATTGAATACTGTTACTATATGTGGCCAGGTGCTCCTGCTATTCATCTTCAGGTTCTCGACGATATTCAAAGAGAATTTGCAGTATAATCGATCCTGACTTTGCAACCCAACTTCTGTAAATTTCTCATCAACGGGGTGTGATGTACACTCCCGATCAAAAATTTAAGACCACTTAAAAATCTTTAAAAAGAATTTTTTTTACAGAGAGATTTTAAACTCCTCCCACTTAAGGTTACCAGTACTACAATCTAAAAGGTTATGGAAACAAAAAGCTACATTCCAAACATTTTATTTAGAAATTTACATTTTTATAAAATGAGGCGATTTACACATGATCAAAATTATAAGACCAGAGACAAAAATTCTACGAAATTCAACAAAAAGTGTATGAAAATATTCAACAACCAAATTTAATGATGAAGTTTACCTCCACTGCTTTTGATGATTACAAAAATTCTATCGGGAATGCTAGAAATAAGCGTTTCCATTAAGGTGCGGGGTATGTTGCTCCAGATTCTTAAGATGGCTTCACAAAGTTCATTTTTTGTTGAATATTGTTTGCCATTTCGATAAACATCTCTTGTCATCTATCCCCGAACATTTTCAATTGGGTTCAAGTCCGGTGAGCATGCAGGATGTCCCAAGAGATGGACCCCATTTTCTTGTAGAAAGGTCAAGGTCCGTCTTGCAGCGTGGGTTGCAGCATTATCCTGTTGGAATAACCATCCATCCACACACAAACGATGGCCCTCCGTCATCAAAGATGCTTTTTGTAGCATGTTAACACAACCAGCCACTCTCTGACGACCCTGCATCATCTGGAGCTCCATCATCCCTCTGTAAGAAAAGGCACCCCATACCATTAGGGACCCTCCACCACTATGACGTGCGGAGAAAATTTCAGGAGGCATGTTTTTGTTATACCAATATCGTTGGAAGCCATCAGAACCATCGAGATTGAATTTTTTCTCATCAGAAAACAGGACTTTTTTCCACTTCTCAACGTCCCATGTTTGGTATTCACGACCAAACTTTAAGCGGTCCAACTTGTGACGTGGAAGCAGCCGAGGAATTTGTTTACGCTTTTTATTTACCATGCCTATTTGTTTTAAGTGTCGTCTGATGGTTACGGGACTGCAGCCAGCATCTGTGACTGCCTTCATTTGACTAGAAGAAAGTCCCCTGTCTTTCATAACAACCCGTCTTATTCTCCTACTCAATGCAGGTGAATTTTTTGGGGGCCTACCAGAGGGTTTTGCTTTTCCATAATTCTCACTGTTCTTTAGAAAGTTGCAAATCAGTTTTACTGCGATTTACCTTAGCTGCGATCGCCCGCTGTGACAAATCTTGCTTATGGAATTCTAGAATTCGAGAACGCTCAACTTTGGTAAGTTTGCTTGCTTTAGGCATGGTAACACCTTTACGCAGTGATTGCTAATTTCTAACTGAACTAAAAACATTGGAATTGCCATAGATCTAATAATTTATACCCCTGGTCTTATAATTTTGATCATGTGTAAATCGCCTCATTTTATAAAAATGTAAATTTCTAAATAAAATGTTTGGAATGTAGCTTTTTGTTTCCATAACCTTTTAGATTGTATTATTGGTAACCTTAAGTGGGAGGAGTTTAAAATCTATCCATAAAAAAAAAATTCTTTTTAAAGATTTTTAAGTGGTCTTAAATTTTTGATCAGTCTCTGTCTTTTTTACAAGTATTTTCATGACAACTGAACTAACAACGTTTTTTCCCTTGGTTCCCCAAACATGTGTATTTACGCGTTCTACTCGATTGGCAACCCTTTTAACGTCGAAATTCTTCAATGTAAGCGCATCTTCTACTTTAATAGTTTCTTTTCTCGCACTAACCGTTTGTGGAACTCTTTTCCGTTTGCTTGCTTCCCTGATAGCTATAATTTCCAAGTTTAAATGTAACATCAATTGCCATCTTTTATCTCCTTTATTAATATCCATCACTTATCCTTTCTATCGGCATCTCCTGTATCTTGTTTTTACTCCCACTGTAAGCCCCAGCGCATCAGTATAGATCTTGCCTTACTTGGGGTGAAATTATTATTAAGAAAATGAGCGAAACACTTCTATCCCCTCTTCTTACTTTCGTACATTCATTTTCTCGCTGAAACCAAGTACCATCTCTGAAATGTCTTTTTTTATCTTTCCACGTGATCAAAATGGAATAGTCCATTTCAGATTTTAAAAAAATATTATCACTATATTATTTATGAAATCAATTAATTAAATAGCGTAGTTTTAATGCATTTTTGATTTTATTATTCGGAGCAGATTTTCGGAAAAATGGACTGACAATTAAAAAAAAAACTTACATAATTTGCATTCCCTAATGAGACTTGCCATTAACTAATAAATAATGAATTGGTGTAGATAATATATTTCTACATGTTTTATGCAATGAATTGAAGTGGGGGGGGTGATAACAGATGTAAAAAAATTATTTTTACCAATATTTTATAAAAATAAGTGCATAAAATAACTTACTTCATTTCTGAATAAATCATGAAAGTTGCATTAAAATCAGACATTAAATTGATTTTTGCATGAATTTTCAAATAAATCTGTTTCAACACCGAAAACGATTGACTTTATATTACGTTTTGCTTAATCAGCACAAAACATAAATATAGCGTGAATCGCTGACGGAAAACAAAAAAGAATAACTGAAATTTCGAACATGATATAAACGATTAACAATTAAAAAATATAGTAACAAAATTTGATATTTCCTCTTAACAGCATAAATATTTTGAAGATAAAACTTTCTTTTTATTAAGTTTGCGCCCTTTTAACATCATGCTATGCTGTTTTTCGGCGACGGCTACAACCTCCAGGAATATAAATGCAATGTCAATCCTCATCTCTTAACCACTTGACTCTAGTTCTTTCTACATCACCCTGTATATCCTTTCCTTTCTCTCCACCTTTGCAACTGTCATCACACCTGTATTCCCATCCTTCACTTGCTTCTTTCTAACCAGTTCGTCTTTCTCTTCACTCTCTTCTATCTAATCTTTTTACTCTTATGTAGCCCCCTGCACATCAGTGGTGTTACTGCCTTGCTCGGGGTGATACGATTAAAAAAAAAGCAAAACAAAAAATACTGAACAGAGATACATATTTGTAATCATTGAGCGGATACCTACTAGTACTGGACGAGTCACTCTTGTATACATAGAGTTGGTGATTTATAATAGCAATAATAATTGTTATTAATATTAATGATAACAACATCATCAATATTCTAATATCGTTATCGCTATTTGAATTTCGATATCAGTTTTGTGTCAGGCTTCAAAAGAAATAACCGCATTTATTAACCATATGATACACCTCACTATCTTTTTATGTATGATGCTCATCAAATGCCAAATGATAAAAAATAAATTAAGACGAAAAGGATTAAAAACACCCAAGACAACTAAACCGACGTTTTTCGTTTCCATGTCTATCTAGTCTGTACACGCTCTCATTTGTTTTTGCTTAGTCTCTCACACACACACATATATATATATATATATGCTAGCAGTATAGCCCGACGCTGCTCGGGTGTAATGAAAGCTTGAAAACTAATCCATGGTCCTGGAGCTCAAACTCTTTGGACTAAAAAGCAATAGTTGTTTCCAGTTAAAGCGAAACCGTAGACTGAAAGAAAAATGAATGGATGTCAGTCAAATTTTGATTTCCTGGTATCGATATCAAATAAGTTTTTTTCGTCGTAAAATGAATTTTGAAAACTAAGTTCTCTGAGTAAATGGTATCATGGCTGAAACTAAGAACTACAATTATACCTACTTAGAGCCAAACCCGAAGTAAAAACAAAAATAAAAGGGCTGAAAAAAAATACAGACATACAGGCAAATAATCAGACACACACACACACACACAAACATCTTGCCTTATATATATATATATATATATATATATATATATATATATATATATATATAATTGATTTTCTGCAATGTTGTAAGAACTGCAACTTTGAAACTTCTGAATATCGCTTCTTATGTCTTTGTCTATGAGTGTATCAAATCTAAACTTATTTATAAATGGAACTGTGTGTGTGTGTGTATCCGTTACCTATAGACTCCGAAACGGCTAAACCGATTTTCTTGAAAAATTACACTATTGTACTATAAGCGTCTGCGAGTGTTCTTAGCTAGGTTTTGTGTAGAGGTACCCCCGATAAATATCGAAAATCGATAATCGAAAAAATCAGGTTATGGAAGGAGTGGTCTGATTTTAATCAAATTTGATAAACTCATATACAAAGGCATAAGAAACGATATTCAGAAGTTTCAAGGTTGCAGTTCTTACAATAGTGCAGAAAATCGATAATATATATATGTATAAGGCAAAATGTTTGTGTGTGTGTGTGTATGTTTATCTGTCTGTATGTCCTTTATACAAATCCACAATTTTTATCCGATTCTCAACAAACTTCGCACAAATATTCTTTAGGCTGAGTCTGAGCTCCAGGACCATGGATTCATTTTAAAGCTTTCATTACACTCGAGCAACACCGGGCTATATTGCTAGCTTGATTAAAATCAGACCACTCCTTCTATAACCCGATTTTATCGATTATCGATATTTATCGGGGGAACCTCGACACAAAACCTAGCTAAGAACACTCGCAGCGTTTATAGTACAACTGTGTAAATTTTCAAGAAAGTTGGTTCAGCCGTTTCAGAGACTATAGGTAACGGTCACACACACACACACACACACACACACACACACACACACAAAATTCCATTTATAAATAAGTTAGATATGTGTGTGTGTGTGTGAGAGAGAGAGAGAGAGAGAGAGAGAGAAAACTGCTCCTTTAACCGCGAAAAAATAAACTGATTTTGATTTTTCTGGTTTGAAGTAGCAGTTTGTAACTTTTACAACTGCGGAAATATATCTCTGGATTTCAGTCTATCAGTTAAGTGTCATACGTGAAACGCGCTTGGGTGAACATGTCTCGAAAGAGACATGACTGACTGGGCAGAAGATTATTCCGCAGTAGGTTGTCATTACTTTCTGCAGTGGACCGGTTGCCAGCCAAGGCTATAGAATCTAATCTGTCCTGTTATTTAACCCATAACCTGAGGGAAGAGACGGATTAAAACTTTTCCTAAGAGTATTTTGCGCGTAAGTGAACGCAAGGAATTCAACTTGAATTCAAACTCTGGATTTATAAACGTTTCATTATTTATTGAGTTTTCTTCTCTATATACCATATTGCCCTGGGTAATATCCATTGAGCTATCTAATTTTATCTATTTATAATTTCATTTTAAGAAGATATTTTTTGAGCGGATTATCGTCTCAGGTTTTTGGGTCTCTCTCTCTCTCTCTCTCTTTCTATCTATATATATATATATCAATTCAGTTAGTTGCCATACATGAATTATTAGGCAGAAGATTTTCCCGCAGGAGGTTGCCATTTCTTTATGCGGTAGACTGGTTGCCAGCCAAGGCTATAAAACCCAATTTGTTCTGCTCGTCTACGCATACCTGGAGAGAGAATTGATGGATTAATTTTTTGCCAGGTGTATTTCCGCGTAAGTGCATGCCACGAATTCAAGCGGAATTCGGACTTGGCTCCCCTATTACTCATTCCGAGCCGATATCCTATATATATTAAAAGAAGTATTGCTTTTTTTGTATCCCTAAATCCTTCGAATCTTATCACTTTAAACGCTATGTTTAGTTGATACACATATCTGAGTAAACGCTCCATTTATCTAGAAAGTGGAATATTTATTTACTTTTGTGTCTATCTTCCTGAGTATTCGAGAAATCATATTAAAGAAAACTATGCGCCTTCTCGGAGGATTCGAACCTTTATCCCTCTTTGAGCGAGAAACAATAGTTAGATCCGACGGAGCATCTCCACATATATGGGTATCTAAATTTATAACCAGTTCAGACGTCTTTCCACGCTGCCTATTTGTCACTAAAATAAAAAAGAAGAAATGCAAATTCATACAGTTTGATATTTGTCACTTTTGCGCATCCATCACAAAAGAACTGTTAACATTTGCTATAATTTTAACAAAACATGACTGCCCACTCAGCGACCGAGATCTTAAAAAAAAAAAAAAAGAACAAGCGCAAAAATCTATACTATTCCATGATAGTTGCCTGTAGACTAAAAGAAATAACCTAGACTTCTGAATTGCTATGGAAGCACATGACTCGGCGGAGGAGGGTTGCGAATTGCTTGATATACTATTCCTATCATATACTCGGACATAAAAAAATAAAACACCCGATAGATAGAGACGACGGAATAATCTCCCTCCGCAAAGTAGGTGCCTGGCAAACAGATTACAAAACAAGGGACCAGATAATTTCTTTTTAATATCACAAACTAAATATTGTCTCCATCACTAACACGAAAGTGGTCAGATTCCTTGATGTAACCTTAAACCTGAATGATAACCAATGTAAACCACGCACCAAAGTTTCATGCAACCATAAATCCGTCAACTACAAACTACAACTACAGAATTCTAATTTTAAAACAAACCTCGGAAGAATTAAATTCATAAACACGTCAACTATACCCCTAGACTAAAATAAATTACAACAAAAACAATGACTGAGTTGTTAGACACGACATATCAATTGACAGCTTCCCCTAGGTCTAGGAGGTGCAGGTGCAGGTTCGAATCAAGATTTCTCGAATATTCACGCCAGTAGCTATACATAAAATATACTGTTTAATTAAAAAAAAAAACAAAAAAAAAAAACAAACAGAGCATATCTAATCTAAACTTATTTATAAATGGAACTTTGTCTGTGTGGCTGTGTCCGTTACATATAGACTCCGAAACGGCTGAACTGATTTTCTTGAAAATTTACACAGTTGTACTATAAGCGTCTGCGAGAGTTCTTAGCTAGGTTTTGTGTCGAGGTACTCCCGATAAATATCAATAATCGAAAAAATCGGGTTATAGAAGGAGTGGTCCGATTTTATTCAAATTTAATACACTCATAGACAAAGACATAAGAAACGATGTTCAGAAGTTTCAAGGTTCAAAGTTCTTACAATAGTGCAGAAAATCGATAATATATATATATATATATATAAGACAAGATGTTTGTATGCGTGTCTGTTTATCTGCCTGTATGTCTGTATTTTTTCGGCTTTTTTATTTTAGATTTTGCTTCAGGTTTGGCTCTAAGTAGGTATAATTGTAGTTCTTAGTCCCAGCCATGATACCATTTACTCAGAGGACTTATTTAGCCTTCAAAATTCAGTTTACTACGAAAAAACCTATTTGATATTGATACCAGGAAATCAAAATTTGACTTACATCCATTCATTTTTCTTTTAGTCTACGGTTTCGTTTTAACTGGAAACAACTATTGCTTTTTAGTCTTTCGTGCCAACGTCCAAAGAGTTTGAGCTCCAGGACCATGGATTAGTTTTAAAATTTTCATTACACCCGAGCAACGTCGGGCTATACTGCTAGTACTCAAATACGAGTATCCATTAAAATAATGTTCAAACAAAAGAATTACATACATACATATATATATATATATATATATATATATATATATATATATATATATATATAGTACTTTTTGTTCATAATTATATCATAATTAAATTTGACTATTAGTTATTATAAATCTCCAAGAAGATACTGAAAAGTTGAAACCTAGGTTGCAGAAATAACTAATTTCCAAATATATATATATATATATATATATATATATATATATAAGATGCTTTTCTCCATAGAGGACATTATATTGAAATGTGTTTAATAAAAAAACATAAAAGTTAATTTTGACTGTTTATATGTCATAATTTTGAGTAAATTGAAATAGGCTCCATTAAACCTAAAAAGAAGAAATTTAAAAAAGACAAACCTTTGCATAAATATACGCAGAACACTACTTGAAAAGCAACATAGCAAAATCCAAAAGTACTTAGAAGAAAATAATATAAAAGTAAAATAAATATGAACCGTCAAATTTACCAGTGAAACAAAAGAACAAAATTCGTAAATTTGAAAAATTAAAAATAAACTGATAGACCGAGTTTGTCTATATTATTTAACTAAACAATCTTCACAGAATTATTGCTGCCGAAATACACATTACAGATACATGCCTTTGTAAAAATGTCAGATAGAATATATCTGTAAAACGACAAAGACATAAAGAAAACTTATGTTAACGGACGCGTTTCGTCTTCTGAGTGGCTTTATCAAGTCAAATATCTTTTATCTTGATAAATTCACAAAGAGGATGAAATGAGTTGGGTAATATATACGTATATATAAAATCAAGACGGATTGTAATATATTATGACAATTATTAATATTATTATTATTATTAAACATATACTTGGTATATATATCAAGTATAGGGTAGGTATGGATGGAATAAAATTCCGTATCTAAAGAAACAGTATTCTTAAAAAATTTCTTAATACAAAGTAAAGCGAATAATATTTACTGAGAATTTGTAACATCTGATATCACTACAAATGTAGCTATTTTGTTTCGAAACTACCTGCGTCTTATCAAGTGATATTCATCAGATGATGAGGCAGTTAATGTCGATACAAAATAGCTGCTTTTGTTGTGATATTTTAACATATTTATGTTGTATATTCTGAATAAATATATATATGTAAGCAGCATCAGTTTAGTGAAACAAGTTTCGTTAATTTTAATCGACAAGTTTTCCGAGTATTATTTTTTTCTATTGTTTAATTAATTTCAACATCTAAACAGAAAACAAGGATTAACTTTGAACAGGAAATGCACAATTTTATTTGTAACAATTTTGTCAAACACTTAACCTGAATTAGATTCCGTGCTACTCGCACAGATGTTGTTCGTGTGAAATAAAACCCCATTTTTCCGATGACGCTTGATAAAAAAAACAATCCAATTGTCTAATATCTTTACGATTCTGTCAAATTTTATGAATGAGTAAATGACAAACTGTTGGTGTTGTAGTGTTTTATAGCCAGTTCGATATTTGTGTGACCGATACAAATACCTCAAGCGACAAATGGGAAGGAAGGACAGACCCTCCTTTGTAAGAGCCAACGCGCTCAGAATGAAATGCTCGGCTTATCAAAGCAGCTTCTAGAATAACCAAGTCGTGTAGCAGCCAGCCGTATCACTGAATTCTTGACCTTAGTAAGATGAGTGTGTGCGATTTCTTTCGGAATGAAAAGTCAACAGTGGAAAATTCCACATCAGACTCTTCACTTTGATGTTCTATATATATATATATATATATATATATATATATATATATAGGAAAAACTATTAAAAAGTTGTAATTTTAAAAATGTATTTTTTTGACAGTATTTGTTTATTTTTAAACTTACAACTTTTTAATAGTTTTTCCTGTACATATTAAGACAGTATACGTGGATCATCACTATGTTATATATATATATATATATATTTATATATATATATATATATATATGAAAATGAATTTGCCATGTACAAATATTCCTCACCGTGATTTTGAACGAATTGCCTCTGAATGAAAAGAGTGGATATCTGTCTGCCAGAGGGGCATTGAGCAGTTCTCTGAGACTGAGATTGACCAACTGCGCGTAAGACGTGAGAGAACCAAAGCATCTGCAGGTGTCCCAGCCGATCATTCGTGCAATCTTCCTACTTGCCTCCATTGTGGGCTTGTTTGCAAGTCTTTTGCAGGACTCAAATGCCATTTACCATTGAGTAAGTGCAGGCATGCTACGTCGAATTTAACAGTTGTCTAGACCTCATACGTCAAAATCGACGGGAGAGTCCATCATATGTATATGTATATATATATATATATATATAGTGTAACAAAGTTGTGGAACTCGTAGGATTTTTTACCTGCTGTTCATGCATTTACTTTTATAAAGAGTGCTCGATACAACGTAGAGCATTATATTGTAATAGTTACAGTGGATTATAAATTCATAGTATCACTACACAATAAGACTACAATACGACCGACAGAATCAGAATAAGCTCCCAACCCCACTTTCACTTAAACATCATATAAACACAAATAAACCGTTTTCACCATTTAAATTTTCATTCCAACTTTGTCACCCGATGAGAAGCACGTAAAGAAGCTTCGAAACGCGAAAATTTTTGTGTAATGATACTATGAATTCATAAACCATTGACATTAATATGGCGTTACACGTAATGAAAGAAAAGGATGACATTGTATGACTTTTTGTTAAAAAAAGCCGTTTTTTTAAAAAAATTTATTTTACTTTCGCGCAAATACACTTGGGAAAGGTATTAATCCGTCTCTTCCTTCCAGTTATGGGTTAAATAGCAGGAAAGACTAGGTTCTATAGCCTTGGTCGGCAACCAGTCTACCGCAGAAAGCAATGGCAACCTACTGCGGGATAACCTTCTGCCCAGTCAGTCATGTCTCTTTCGAGATATGATCGCCCAAGCGTGTATCACGTATGGCACTTAACTGACTATATAGTTTCCTTACAATTTTCTGACTTTTGTTGAAATTCATTTAAATATTCTTCAAGATTTCTTGCACTAAATTTAAATTAAGACCTCATCCTTTTTATTGATACAAAATGAACAACAGCTAATAACATGTGAAAGGTGTTAATAATAACAAGATTGTTTCACAAATTAAGTTTTGAAATATTTTCTCATTATCTTATCAATGATAGCATTACCTATATTCTAAATCAACAACAAATGCGACTGACTGTTAAACTATACGTACTACCTCACTTTAGCCTTTCCTGAAATTCACAATTGTTTATAGAATTTCTATATTTCATCATGAAAAGATATTATTGCAAAAATAAATTTGCCTGTTGAGGGCATCAGTTAAGTATCATACAGCATACACACTTGGGCGTTCCTATCTCGAAAGCGACACGACTGACTAGGCAGATGATTTCCCTTCAGTATCTGCTATTACTTTCTGTGGTAGACTGGTTGTCAATCAAGGCTATAGAACTCAATCTGTTTTGTTATTTAACACACAGATGGAGGAAAAAAACGACGGATTAATACCTTTCCCAAGGGTATTTGCACGTAAGTGAAGGCGACAAATTTGAATTCAGCTGTCTGATTTCTCATTCCATGTCGATATCCATATATTTTCAAAATGTTTACAAATTACAATTTACAGTTAAATTTCCGAGTCTCTCAAAATTAGTGTAGAGCCCAACTGAAACAAATAATATTATTATTATATTATTTAGTGACATATCTCTTTAAGTAACAATAGTGAAGTTATTTTCTATTGCCTTCTACATAGTTTAAAATTATGAGTAGTTTTTTTTTACACTAGCTACCACCCAATACAAGAAAACACAGTTTTCCGTGTTATTTAATCTATAGTTCGTGAGATAATAGATAAGGAATTATGTCTTTTCCAAGGGCATTAAAGAAAAGAGTGTAACAGTAAAAGCAACAGAATAGGTCTGATTTTGGACTTAGTTACTTAACTTACACTTGCTCACTATAAAGTCAATATTGACAAAAAATTTGCTAAAGAATAAATTGAAATCAGTAAAACATTTCTTACGTGAACGAGCTTTTTTAAATGTCTTCTAGTAATGGTAATGGTAATTTTAGCCATTTTTATATAAGAAATTATTATTAATCTGGAACACCCATTTCAATACAAGAAACGTTTAACATTCGTTGACCAATGTGGTGTAATGGCTACAAATTTGTCTCACGAAGTCAATAGCAATTGAATGCTAAATTCGATCCTGACTGGGTAATTCTTAGTTCTACCTGTGTGCCACATCAAAGAAACGCTTAGAAAACCACCATTCAGACCGATAAGGGAGCCTAACTTTCAGTTTATACAAACTTTTTTTTAAAACAATTTTCCAGGGAAAAAGGATTTTCAAGTCCAGCAGCTGTTAACCGAGGCTGTCTCTCTGACTTTTTCATTGAAGTTGTTAAAATCGTCAGCATCATTGCTATGTCACTGTTGTTTCATTATTTTCGCTTCGAGCTATATGCACCATCCATTTATTTGTAGCTGAAAGTCCTCAAGCGACGCGGTTTCTCCGATTGTCTGCGATGTCGTAGTGTCACTCCCCAATATTCGACAAAGATAGTCTATGCTAAGACCTACAGGTTCCAGTCATTCGAAATCATTTATAATCATTGGTTTTAGAAAGCGATTTTATTCAGCTGACAGTTTAGATATTTTCGAATGGGTGTAATTCTATGCATTGCATATTTATGAAAATCCCGATGCTTGAGGTTTTTGGTTAATGTTTTAACTTTGTAGTCAGCAGAGGTATTGTGCGAAACTATCCATAACGTATCCTATTCTATGTTCAGTTTCCTTTTCTCCTAAACTAAATTTGTTACAACTAAACCATACTATGAATTATTTAATATTTACTCATCTCACATCTTGAAAAAATGATGGTTAAATCCGGACCAAATATTTAGTATTTACTAATCTCACAGCCTGGATTTAAGGTATGTGTCATCGTTGCTTTTATTTGAATTCCAGATCAGATATAAATCTATTATAAATGATAAAAGAGAAGTAAAATAAGGAAACAGTACAGAATGTATCCCCAGAATAAATAACCCTGAAAAAATGATGGTGAAATCCGGACCAAATATTTAGTATTTACTAATCCCACATGCTGGATTCAAGGTATGTGTCATCGTTGCTTTTATTTAAATTCCAGATCAGACACAAATCTAAATGATCAGATGTAAATGCTTAAAGAGTAGTAAAAAAAATTAAAATAGTACAGAACATATAACCCGGAAAGACAATGGTTAAATCTGTAGGCGGCTTTGCTCTCGACAAGTGTTGACAATAAACTCATAAACAACGCTCCTCTAAAAGTCGAGAGTGCTCTTAGCTCATGCGGATGCCGGTGTTGGTTGAAGACCACCATTCACTCAATGACGGAATAGATGGAAGCATGATGCGAAAAGACGAATGTCAATCGGCAACAAAGCAGCTGGGGTAATGTGATGGACTTTGTTTTGCCGCCCACGTTAGAAAAGAAGAGCGTGATTTTTTGCCGATATTTCTAGTCAACAATTAGTAAACATCCAACGAAGAATAACATATTAGCAATGGAAATAAAAAACGATATCGAAAAATAAAAAACAAAAAAGGTTAGAAGAAAACGTGGAGAGAGAGAGAGGGGGTTGTTGAGGAAAAAAGAGAGGAAAGAAATTATTATATAGTAGAAAATAAAGAAAAAGAGAGAGATACAGGAGGGGATAAACGATGGTAAATTGAAATTAGTAACAAAGGAAAAGAGATAGAAGTAAAAATAAGGAAGATAAATAAAGAAGGATGCAAGAAAAAAAAACAGAAAAGAGAAAAGTTCAGAAGAAAGTAAAAGAGGAGGAGTAAGAGTGAGAAAGAGATAATGTATGTGTGGAAGAGACAAAGGTGAGAGGGAGGAAAAGAGAGAAGATAAACAGAGGAGAAAAGAGAACAGAAATACAGCAAAAAAGAGGAAAAGTAGACGAATAAAGAGAGGATGAACAGAGAAAAATAAGAGGAGAAACGGAGGTAAAGAAAAGAAATCTGCAGTTTAAAAAGAGAGAATGGTTGTGGTGGGGAGAAGAAAAAGAGAAGTAAAATGGATGAAAACGGAAGATAAAAAACAGGGGCAAATCATGAGACAGAAATGGAAGAGAGATAAAAAATATAAGATGTGGCAGAAGAAAGAGGCGAAATGGGGGAATAGAGAGAGGAGGAATAAAGGAAAAAGACGATAAAAGAAGGAAAAAAAGTAGAGAAATGGAGGAAAATTAATGTGTGAGGCAAAGAAAAAGAGAAACGGATGAGAGGAAGAAAAATAAAGGTTGACAGAGAGAAGAAAATGAAGGAAAAAGAAAAGGGAAATGGGGCAAAAGATAGAATAAAAGTTAAAAGAAGGAATAAAGAAAAAATCAGAGAGAAAAAAAGATAATCGAACGAAAAAACGAGAAGAGAACAATATGTGTAGCATAGTAAAACAAAAGAACGCAACCCAACAAAAATACTACTATAAAATGTAAGCACCCTCGCTTTCGTCAAAATCTCTAAATATTTCAAGAAGTTTTTTTTTCCAGAACAGAAATTTTTTTTTTCCAGAACAGAAATTTTTTATCATTTTCAGCCGTTTTACTAAATAATTATGAAGCTGACACATGACCATACGTTCTTCTGGCCTAATCTGAGAGAAATGAGTTTACTTTACTTGAATTAAAAATCTGATATATTTATCTTTTTTCTTGAAAAGAGAGAGAAAATATGTTCGTCTTTCTAACTCTTCAAGATTTATTCTAGATGTTAGTACATCTAATAGTATATAGTAAATAGTATATACTAAATAGTAGATACTAAAACTAATGCGACGAAAAGGATAACTAGAATAACCTAAGAGAATGAATTCTTAAACTCTGTTAAACATGAAAACATTCATAGACAATACAGAAACATAGTGCGATATAATATGTATGAGTGGCTATGTATGTGTTATTCGACAAAGAAATGACAACATGAAAACATAATAAGGAACATGGGACGAATAGACAGAAGTTCTGACCAGTAATATCCCCACAAAAGGATGGATTACAGACATTGCTTCCTATTTTGGAGGCATGAAAACTTTTACTTCCAACGTTAGGTTATGCCATCATGTGTACATCTGCATTGATTGTGGGCATGCAGGGAGCACATGACAAAATGTTAAACGTCGGTGATCGTGGATAAATCGATGAGAAAGACCAGTTCAGCAACTGAGAGCAGGACTCCATCTAAAAAAAGTCATGTTGAGTAGATGGAATCAAGTTATAGAGAGCAAAGTTCATTATTGTTATGAATAACGATTTTCAGAAACACAGTTTTTCAATGCGCATACATTGGTATCAGTGTACCCGAGAGTTTGAGGTGGTCGCGTTTGGAAGGAGATTGTAGGTAAATCGTAGAAGGAATGATATTACCAATGGTTCCTTTGCAATCATGATAGTGATATTGATCCTATTAAACTATGTAGTTCAAGCACATTGTTTCGATTGACGGAGAAACAGTAGTAATTGTTCGCTGCTTTTCCTTGAAATTACTGACTTATTCAGTCACCATGTCTCGTTTTCTCTTCAGACACTGCTTGTGGGTAAATTGCTTGTTAAAAATGATCCAGGTGGAGGAGTCAATGTAAATAGTATTATATATTTACAGAGCCAAATATGTATATTACATCAATAATTTCCGAAATTTACGTTTCTTTAAATAGCTATTTCAGCGAGAAAATTCTCACTTTATCAGCAACGATCTAAAACAAAAATTTATTAATTCAAATATGGTACAAATATTCACATACCAGAAATAGCCCGAAAACATATCCATACACAGAAAGTTAAAAAAAAGGGGAAAGGGGGAGACACACCCTCATTTTACATATATTAAGTCGGTGCAAAAGTTTTTGCCGGTTTATAAAAGGGGTATTTTAATTCCTTGTAATTTATTTTATGCATATTGTTATTAAACATATAATCATGATTAATTTATAACTTTTTCTTTAAGATTATTAAAGCATCATTCGTATTTTTCTGCAATATTCTCACCCATGTTCTTTCTATCTAAAGAACACACTAGGCATGCTCTCCTGTATGAGTTTCACAGAGGTTCCAATGCAAATGCAACGTGTTTCTTGTTGCTAATCTTTGCTTTCACGACACCTTCAGACACCATTTTGGGGTATGCTTTTCACAGCTGATGAGGAGTGGATTCTCTACCATAATGTTAAACGTCGCCTATCGTGGATAAATCAGAGAGAGAGAGACCAATTCAGCAACCGAAAGCAGGACTCCATCCCAAAAAGACCATGTTGAGCAGATGGAATCAAGTTATAAAGAGCAAAGATCATTATTGTTATGAATAAAGATTTTCAAAAACACAGTTTTTCATTTTCAAGATGAAATTTTAAATCGGTAAGAACTTTTGCACCAACCTGATATATTTATGTATGGATCTATAAATTTTTTAAAGATTGATCGTTTTTGTAAAGAAAAAAAAGAATAAAAAGAGACAAGAGGAAAAACTATTCTTATTAAGTCAATATAAAATGTATTTTGTTGCACGTTTTATTTTCAGAAGCAAGGAATTCACTTGTTTATCAATGCTTTTAAATTTGAGAACATTCATGGATAAGCATCAGGTGGTTGAAAGGCCAGTGAAAACATGTGGAGGACACAAAGATTTATATATATGTATATTGCATATGAAAAGCTTTCAAACTTTCCAAAATCAGTACCCATTTTGACGAGTAAATTTAAAATCTCTCCCCAGCGAGAACAAAACAATGTGGAAATATAAATTTGTTTGTGTAGGGTGTAAAAATGGAAGTAAGGGTAGAAAAACAAAAGGAAAAGGAAAAAAAAGAAAACATAGGGCAGATCATTGCTATCGGGACCTGCCATTTTGGTTACAGAAGCGAGGAAAGTGACAATAAAATAAATTTAAAAAGTAAGAAAGAAGTCAGACGAAACAACGGCTTTAAAAAGAAACTGTTAGAGGCACAAGTAATGTTAATATAAAAATAAACTGGTTAAACGTAAGTTAAAAAATTAAAACTTGAAGGAAAATACGTTTAAGAACGGGAAGTAATTATATAATATAATTAAATTATGAAATTAATATGAAGAAATTAAACTTCTATTTTAAGGAATTACAGTTTTAGATTACTTATTAGGAAATTAAATCAAATTTAAATCTAAGAGGTATTATTACTGAAACGAACAGGTTAAACGTAACTATAGTTAAAAATAAAATATAAAATTAGAAGGAAAATTGATTTAAGAACGGAAGGTTATAAAACAATTTAATTATATGACTAATAAGAAGAGATAAAACAACTATTTAAAGAAATTTTAATTTTAGATTAATTATTATGAAATTAAATTAAATTCAAATCTATGACAGTATTAATAACAAAACAAACAGGTTAAACGTAAGTTAAAAATAAACATAGAACTAAAAGGAAAATAGATTTAAGAACGAGAAGTTATGCAATATAATTTAATTATACGGCTAATAAGAAAAAATAAACCAACTATTCTAAGGAATTTTAATTTTATATTAATTATTAGGAAATTAATTTAAATGTATGACGGAATGAATACCAAAACAAACAATAGAACTAGAAGCAATATAGATTTAAGAAAGGAAATTTACTATATATAATTTAATTATACGGTTAATAATAAGAAAAGAAATATATTTAAAGGAATTTTAATTCTACGTTAATAGTTAGAAAGTTAGTATCTACATTTAAATTTATGACGGTATTTTTTTTATAAATTCTATTCTCAAGTTCAAAACAAAATTTTGCTTAGGATATTTTAATATTTTAATTTTTCAACTAAACATAGATTGTATCTATCGTGAGGTTTATTGGGGTTGTAACCCGAACCAATTAGTATCTCACTCACTATTGTGTTAAGTCCCTCTTTTATTTTCGAATATCTTCGAGAAAGGGAAGTTTAGAATTTTAGATTGGAGTTGAAAAAATAGTTTTTATGGGAGTAGGGAAAGCATCTAGTTATCAGGCCTATCAAGTAGGTCTGGCTCTGCTTTTTGATGGTGGAGCGAGGTTTGGGAGGGACACCAAGAGGAAAAAATACTGAGAGTTATAAGACATTTCCTGATCGCCTATGTGTTGAAGGTGACACAGCACATGAAAAAGAAGAACATACATCAGGCCATTACCAAGATTACAGGAGAAAATTCTTTTTTATCTTTTTAAAAATACCTATAGATTCATCAATATAGTTTTTGTGATTTTCGAGACAGGGAAAAGAAGTCTGAATGCAAAGAATAAAAGGAAGATTAAAAGTTTGAAGACATAAAAGAGTTAAAAAAAAACCTTAACAGTTTATATAAAAACTGAGTAAAAAAGATCAAATAAGAAGGACAATGAAGCTTTATTTCTGATTTATGCAAATCGATCCATTAATTTACAATTAGGTTTTGAATCGTCAGCCGTTACAAGCTGATCGTTAACAATGTCCCATAAAAGCCCACTCGTATTTGACGTTGCAAAGAGGCCGCTTTGTTTTGCTGCACGACTTAATGCGCTCCAGTTAATTATAATCTACACAGCAAAGGCCAGACGAAACGAGACAACTTTTGTTCTAGTTCATTATTACTTGGCGAGAAATCAGACATCTGTTTGTCGCTTTCCCCAGGCAAGAAGGAAAAAGGAAAATACTGAAATAATCATGTTTTATATTCTACACATCCGACAGATTTTACTTCCTGTCGAAAGCGAAAAGAAAAAGAAATCCTTCTGATCTGTTTTGATACAAGAGCTACGTTTAGAGTAGCGAGTGTAGCTCGTTTGAAATTAAATCCAATCTTTCAATTCATGATGGATAATTCTATGTTGCCAATGTTATACAATGTTGTTATTTCTGATTTTATTTTCGTGGAGATACACTAAGGAAGTAGAATTACTTCGATTTTCGACAAGCGAAACCCTATAAGTTATGCCAGGATTCCTCATCGGAGGCCACAATTTAAACAATTTAAGGTACGCAAATGATACAGTGTTGATAGCAGACACAGAAAGAAAACTACAAGACCTCCTACAGAAGGTAGCTAAAAAGAGTGTCAAGAATGGACTACATATAAACTGCAAGAAAACCGAATGCATGGTCATCAGCAAAAACGGCAGCCAAAAATGCTTATTACAGGTGAGGGACTCTAGAATAAAGCGGGTACAGAAATTTAAATATCTAGGAAGTGTTCTAACAGAAAACGGAGAGTGCAACACTGAGATTTGAAGGCGAATTGGCAGGGCGAAAGAAGCATTCCAGAAGATGAGTAAATTATTAAGAAACAGGGCAATTTCACTAGAAAGAAAAAGGAGAGTACTAGATTGCTATGTGACGTCAGTTCTTCAATATGGCAGTGAATGTTGGACAATATCTTCGAAGATAAAGGAAAAACTTGAAGCAAATGAAATGTGGTTCTATAGAAGGATGCTGCGGATATCATAGACCGAGCATGTGAGCAATGTCGAGGTTTTGGAAAGGATGGAGACGAAAAGGAAATTAATATTGAGCATAAGGAAGAGACAACTAAAGTTCCTGGGATATGCAATGAGGAAGTAGGGCTTAGAAAACCTGTGACTAACAGGCCAAATGGAGGGAAAAAAGACAAGGGAAAACAGCGGATAACATCTTTGAAGAATCTGATCAAGGGGGATGACGGAACAAGGGTTGCATGGTGCAACAGGAGAAAGCGTGCTAAGAACCACCAGGGACAGGAAGATGTGAAAGGCCATGATCGTCTACGTCCTGAAGGGACATGGCACATAAAAGAAGAAGAAATTATTCCACTTTACGTCATTACTTGAATGTTGGCATAATGCATTCAGTCAGTTAAATGCTATACGTGATACACACTTTGGGCGATCATGTCTTGAAAGAGACATGGCTGACTTGGCAGAAGATTATCCCGTAGTAGTTTGCCATTGCTCTCTGTGGTAGACTGGTTGCTAGCCAAGGTTATAAAACCCAATCTGTCCAATTATTTAACCCATAACTGGAGAGAAGAGACGAATTAATATTTTTCCCAAGGTATTTGTGTGTAAGTGAATGCAAGGAATTCCGCTAAAATTCGAACTCGTCTCCCCGATTTTCCGTTCCGAGTCGATATCCACTGCACACAACGCACATCCGAAAGCATTATCACGCTGAAATCCCGATTTCCGTACGATCACCGAAGTTAAGCAACTCCGAGTCTGGTCAGTAACTAGATGCATTGTCGTTTGGGAATATCACAGCCTGTAATTTCGGAGCGTAATGTCTGAAATAATTAATCGGAAAGTCGAGTTCCAATTCCAGTTAAGTTCGTTATATTCAAATAAGCAAATAACAGTGGGAAAGGCATGAATCCACCCTTTCTCTCCACAGCTATGGCTTAATTAGTAAAACTTCTATATTTTTGTGTAGCGCGTCCTTTAAGGACAAAAACGACAATTTCAAGTTCTTCGTAACTTTAAATAATGTTTTGACCTTGTGTTATTTGTCCTAGACCTTGTTCCACAATCCATTTGCTCAAGCATACTAGACTTAGTAGCTTATGTCTTATTTTCCTTTGCTCCACTTGACTTCAATCTATTCTGTGACTAGCAGTATAGTCCGGCGTTGCTCGGGTGTAATGAAAGCTTTAAAACTAATCCATGGTCCTGAAGCTCAGACTCAGCCTAAAAAATATTTGTGTGAAGTTTGGTGAGAATCGGATAAAAATTGTGGATTTGTATAAAGAACATACAGACAGATAAACATACACACACACACACACACACACAAACATCTTGATCTTATATATATATATATATATATATATATATATATATATATATCGATTTTCTGCACTATTGTAAGAACTGCAACCTTGAAACTTATGAATGTCGTTTCTTATGTCTTTGTCTTTTAGTGTATCAAATTTGATTAAAATCGGACCACTCCTTCTATAACCCGATTTTTTCGATTATCGATTTTCGATTTTTATCGGGGGTACCTCGACATAAATCCTAGCTAAGAACCCTTGCAGATTCTTATAGTACAACTGTGTAAATTTTCAAGAAAATCGGTTTAGCCATTTAAGTAACGGAAACACACACACGCATACACAAAGTTCCATTTATAATATGTTTAGGTTATCCGATTTTCTAACTGATTCTTTCTCTTTATGTGCTCAAGATATTTTTAATCATCTCTTTATGTTAAGCTTAAGTTTTCATTTTGTTTCCATTTTTAAAAACTTTGTCGTTGCTCATATGTTCAGTCAATGGTATCCTCAGCATCCTCCTGTAGAACTACATTCCTGTTGCTTGTTTTTTTTTCTTTTCATGTGAGGTGATTTTTGAGGACTGTTTATTACGTAACACTTCAGTACTCTTTTCTTTGTTTCTAACGAAATCTTTGTTTCCTAATACTTTGCTTAGGTTTTGAAAAGCACTGCAGCATTCGCTGTCATATAAGAGGACTGACATTACGTCACACTTTAATACTTTTTTCTTTGTTTCAAACGAAATCTTCCTGTTTCCTAATACTTTAGCGTTTGGAAAGAATCTCTAGCATTCGCTAGCAAAAAAAGGACTGATATTACGTAACACTTCAGTACCTGTTTTTTTCTAACGATTATTTTTTGGTTCTTAATAATCTGTTTAGTTTTTGGAAGGCATCTTTCACTATCCCAATGTGCCTTCGGATTCGTTGTCGCAATTTTCCCATATATTTGAATTTTTGTGCATGTTTTATTTTAATACATTGGATACAAGCAACGGTTTTGTCATCTGGGCCATGTGACTTGACACAAAGAATTGTGCGTTCAATACACGGCTACATCAGAGGTTAACAAAAACTTTGAGTTAAGGGAGATACGGATAGATCTAGCTCGGTGAAAGAATAAATGATTTCGGCTCAAAATTTCAATTACCTGAAATAGGACTGAACGAACAACAGCAATTTTTCCCTTAATGAAACGCGTCGTTTATAGTTTTTTCATCATATTTACACACACACACACATACACACACACACACACACGTGTTTGTGTTTCTTATTATGATATACTTATTAGAAATAATGTCAGATTATAAATAAAACTTCATTAACTCTTTAGAATTTACCTTATTCTGGTTTAGGATATGAAAATAAAATTATTAAATAGGAGCTCCGAAAGTTCTTAACTTTAACAAAACCTTTCTGGTTATGCGTTCTAAGCCCCTCCGGACGATACGGTTTTATCTCCTTCATAAGGAAGACGCATGTTTGAACCTTACCTAAGGTCACATTATTTTTAATAAAGACACCCGAAAAACCTCGTCTCATAGAAAAACTAATGTACTTATTAATGTATATATTTCTGAGATGAAGTATTGTAAATTTTACATAATTTACATTGTCCGGATTGTTGTCTTCATCTTTGTTGCCATATTTACAACGCTTCGACCTTCTTCAGTTGTCAGGAATTTCGAATGGCCTAGAAAATAAAAGCCTTAGTTTGATCTATTGACTTGATTCAGTATCTCGCTACAGCAGAAGTGAACAAAGAACGAAGAAGCGGCATGACTTATATAACAAGAATAATCTGCCCCAGTGAACGAAATAAATGGTTCAGTTCAAAGTTCTAATCAGAGGAAAAAGGTCGGATTGTATAACAGCCGAAACGTCTGGAATAGGCTAACAAAAATGAGGACAAAAGTCCAAACAGTGTAAATAGTGTAAATAAAGTTAAATTTATTTGTGAAACTATATGTTATCATCATTATAAATGCCTAATTGCGACCATGAAATCAATGCTTTGATTAAATGTTGAAAAATATCTTGAACAAGGGACAGGATAATTTTGATAGCGCTGACTTGATGCCAGCGTTAGTTAAGAAAAATACTGCCGTTGGGTTAACTTCCTTCTTTAATTATTAGGCATAGAGCATAGCCTCCCATGATATCCGTAATGGCCAGTTAGCGAAGCCTTGTCAATGCCGAATATAGTTCGGAGTGTACAAACAGAAGATGGCGATTCAGTAGTATGCATGAGTTAATGGGAATAAAAGTGAGAAGAGAAGACTGAGAAAAGGGAGGGTTGAGGAAATGACAAAAGATGAACGGGATTCAAGAAAGAAAGAAAATGGTCATTTACTAGCACTTAGTGAGTTCTTCTTCTATGTTCCCTGTCCATTCAGGACGTGGGCGATCATGACGTTCCACATTTGCCTATCCCTGGTGGCTCTGAGCACGCCTTCTCTTGTTACTTTATTATGGTCAGTTGCTAGTTTAGACTAGTTTTAAAAAGAATTCCTTTCCCACATGTTCAATGTTTTGTCATGTTTAATATTTCCTTTTCAGGTTTTTATTTTTCAATAGTTTCTAAACAAAATAGATTAATGTTTAATTTAAAACAAAATATTAAATTTTAATGTAAAATATTGCCTAGCATTTTATTTCCACCCTCCTCCATATGCTATCTGTCTCTCTCTTTCTCTGGGTCCTTACATATTTCTTTTAAACTGTAGATTGGTCACTGAAGTTATCAAAAGATGTCAAACACGGTATTGTCTTTGAAATATTTATGAAAATTTAAAGAAAATTCCAATCTTTTTCTGTCTGCTGGTAAAAAATTCTAATCTGAGCATTCTGCATCATCTTTCTCTACGTGACTAGTCATTTGAAATTATACTACTTTTATGTGCCTTGCCCCTTCAAGACGAAGGCAATCATGGCTTTCACGTTTCCCTATCCCTGGTGGTTCTGAGCACGCCTTCTCCTGTTACACCATGCAACCCTCGTTCCGTCATCAACCTGATTAGGTCCTTCAAATATGTTATCCGTTGCTTTCCCCTCTCTCTTTTTCCCTCTATTTGGCCTCATAGTATCAGGTTCTCCAAGCCCTCCTTCCTCATTGCATATCCCAGGAACTTCAGCTGTCTCTTCCTGATGCTCAGCATTAATTTCCTTTTTATTTCCATCATTTCTAAGACCTAATCATCCCTCACATGCTCGATCCATGATATTCGCAGCATCCTTCTGTAAAACCACATTTCAGTTGCTTCAAGTTTTTCCTTCATCTTTGATGATATTGTCCAGCATTCACTGCCATATTGAAGGACGGACAGCACGTAGCAATCCAGGACTCTCTTCTTTGTTTCTAACGAAATTGTCCTGTTTCTTAATACCTTACTCAACTTCTGGAATACTTCCTTTGCCATGCCAATTCGCCTTCGGATCTCTGTGTCGCACTTTCCGTCTTGTTATAACACTTCCCAGGTATTTAAATTTTTGTACCTGCTTGATTCTAGTATCCCCGACCTGTATTTGGCGAATTGGGCTGACCTTTTTACTGATGACCATGCAATCGGTTTTCTTGCAGTTTTATTGTAGTCCTTTCTTTTTACTTTCTTCAGCTACTTTCGGTAGGATGTCTTGTAGTTTCCCTTCTGTGTCTGCTACCACAACTGTATCATCTGCGTATCTTAGGTTGTTTAAATTGTAGCTTCCGATTACGAATCTAGGCATAACTTCTAGGATCCTCCTCAAAATATTCTCGCTGTACAAGTTGAACATATCCGGTGACAAGACACATCCTTGTCTTACGAACCTTTCTATCTTCATTACCTGTCCGTATGCAGGCGGTTTGCTACCAGTAAAGATTCTTGATTACTCTCAGGTCTTTCCCAAATATGTCCAGGCTGCCGAGCATCTCCATCAATTCTTTGTGGTGTATTTTGTCAAACGCCTTCGCATAATCAATAAAGCACAGGTATAAGTTCTTCCTCATTTGTATTGCCCATTCAGAGAGCATCCTAATTATAAATATGGCATTCCTTGTTCCTGTATCTTTAACGAAACCACACTATTCTTGTCCTATTTCTAGCCTGATTCTTCTTCTTGCTCTATTCATCAGAATTCGGACCATCAGTTTTGTTATATGGCTCATTAAACTGATGGTTCTGTGGAGTTCGCCTGTGAGTTAAAGTGATTAAAAGTGCAAGAGAAAAAAGAGGATTGTTATCAGGTTATCATTCTAGAAAGTTAGTTTAGTGCCGTACGTGATACACGCTTGAACGATCATGTCTCGAAAGAGACATGACTAACTTTGCAGAAAATTTTCCCGAAGTAGGTTGTCGTTACTTCCTGCGGTAGAATGGTTTTTAGAATCTAATCTGTCCTGCTATTTAATTCATAACTCGATGGCTAAGAGACGGGTTATTGCCTTTCCCAAGAGTATCTGCGCGTAAGTGCATGCAACTAATTCAAAAGGAATTCGCACTCGGCTCCCCGATTTTTAGTTTTGGGCCGATATCCACAGTACCACAACCCACAAATAAATCCTTAATTTACGCTCTTCCGGTTACTCCCTAGCTCCTTTTAATTCTTTATATTTTTAATGCTTGGGTTAATATCGGTTTCGACGAACAAGTACAATTGAAATGCCCACATATTTTCTAAGCAAAGCACTAACATTAAACCAGCTTTAGGAGTCTGAAATTTTGAAGTGTTTAAAACCAGCCGGAAGGCATGCTGAGATTAATTCTCCCGAAACGGATGATTGATTTTATGACGGTTTTACTTCCCCACCGACGAGATGTGGCCTTCCTCTGTCTGTTCTATAAATACTTCCATAGCTTCTGCTCCAACGAACTTAAGTCACTGGTGCCCCTGCAACAGGCATTTACTCATGCAACCAGACTGGCAACTGGGTCTCACCCATTCATAGTGAGATCAACCAAATGCACAAATGCAGACGGCAATTCTACTCCTGCATCTTCTTTTCTTGCACTTCCTGCCTGTGGAACTCGCTTCCTTATTCTTGCTTTCCTGACAGCTACGAACTCCAAGAATTTAAATGCAATGTCAATACTCATCTCCTAACCACTTGACTCTAGTTCTTTCTTTACCACCCTGTATATCATTTCCTTTCTCTCCACCTTTGCAACTGTCATCACACCTGTATTCCCATCCTTCTCTTGCTTCTTTCTAACTGGTTTGCCTTTCTCTTCACTCTCTCTGATCTAATCTTTTTTACTCTGATGTAGCTCTCTGATCTATGTACACTGATGTATCCCCTAATCTTTTTACTCTTATGCAGCCCCCCAATTCTTTTACTCTTACGTAGCCCCCTGCACATCATTGGCGTTACCACCTTGATCGGGGTGATAGGATTGAAAAAAATGTTACAAAATTTGGAATTACTATAAACTGATAAATTTTTCAGTCAGAAAATAAAGCTTTATCAACGATTTTTAATTAATGAATTCCCTTTATTTGATTTTCTTTTGAGTTGGCTCTGAGTTATTATTAGATGATTTTAATGGATTAGTTATTGTCAGCTGTCATTCAGTTTTAACTACTGTTTACTTCATCTCAATTTCAGTCGTATATAAGCAAGTAGCATTAATATCTTGTATTTTTATTAAATGAAATATTGTAAAAAAAAATACTGGTTTTTGACTGGTATTTATTTCATCTAAAATTCAGTTGGTTTATTTACATCTGTCCTTATTGGCAGAAAGATACTGTCATTCATTTCATTAGATAAAGTATAGTCAAAATCATTGGCTTTTGCCTAGTATTTGTTTCCTCTGAGTTTCATCTGTTTATTTAAATATGACCTTACTGTCAGAGAGATACTGTCATTCATTTTATTAGATGAAGCATTGACAGAAATTATAGGTTTCTGATTAGTATTTATTTCAGCTGAATTTCAGCTGGTTTATTTAAACATGACGTTATTGTCGGAGTGATACTGTCATCCATTTTTATCAGATGAAGCATTGACGAAAATTACACGTTTTGGGTTAATATTTTTTCATCTTGATTTCACGTACTTTATTTCCACTCGTAATATCTGTATGAGAAAAAACATTGTCAGGTATGAATAATTTTTAATATGAATATAATTCCACTCATTCGGTAACCGCCAGTCAACAACAAAGAACAAAAATTAAAAGCAAGGCTCTTTCCAAAATCGAACTCACAGATAAATATGCAGATAAATCATTCAATATTAATAACGGACTAAAAGGAAAATAAAACAAAATAGAGTCATTAAACTCATGTAGGTTTTTTTTTCTATTTAAATACGCAATCATAAACGACTAAATGTAAATGATAAGCCTCTGTATGTGTATGTGTCTACGGCTAAATAGTCTTGAATACACCGGTTCTCGTCCTATCCCCGAAATTAAGCAACTTCGAGTCTGGTCAGTACTTAGATGGGCGATCGTTTGGGAATACAAGGAGCTATAAACGTAAGGACCAAGATTGAATTACCGGTCACATTTGGGGGTGAGGTGCAGGGTAACAACCCTGCCCCATAAAAAACAGTAACAAAAAGTTACTGCTCTACACACCATTCCGTGTAGAGATGATGATGATGATGATGATGTACCTTTGTGCGTGTCTGACAGAGATTGCGTGTGCGAGCGATCACATTACATTAAAACACCGGTTCCCGTACGATCACCGAAGTTAAGTAACGTCGAGCCTAGTCAGTGTCTAGATGGGTGACCGCTTCGGAATATCAGGTGTAATGGATAATAGCCCAGTATTGTTAATCAGAGTGCCGAGTTCCAATTCCAGTTGAAATTCGTTGCATTCACTTACGCACAAACTTATGGATCCACTTCTTTAGCCACCTATCTATGGGTTAAAGACTTGAATCACTGAAACCATTATCACCCTAAAAACACAACTGCGTACAAAATAGATTTCGGCATTAAATAGTTCATAGAGGTTAATGTGTCACTGAAGCTAAACAACCAACCAGAGAAAATATATATATATATATATATATATATATATATGTGTGTGTGTGTTCTCAGATTGACAAAAAACACTGTGGAATGTTTGTACAGGAGCTTCTGGCGCGAATGCCAAGCATTGCAGCCTGCCGTTTCCAAATTTCTGGTGGAGTGAATTGTGTCATCGCCCACTTTTTTCACAGAGATGGTGTCCAACAGACACTGCTATACTGTGGAGTCGACAGAATCTAAAACAAACAACGCCCATGCGCGAAATTAAATATATAAAATAGTGATTAATCTGCCATCGCACCCAATATATATATATATATATATATATATATATAATTTACAGTATTTACATTATTGAGACTATTGTCCTCATCTTTGTTGACATTTGTACGACGTTTCGGCCGTTGTTTTCTTGTGTTAATTGTTTTCTCTAGTAAAATAAATTGCAATATTGTGATGGAGAAACACACTTATTCCTCGGGTAATGGACTATCTCTCCTATATTAATAGGACTTAACAGGAAGTTAATGGGAGAGGTTCATAGGAGTTCTTTAGCGTTCAGTAGAACTACAAGACAGTTGATATTAGTTGGCAGTTAACCGAATACTAAGGAATCAGCTTTCAGTAGAAGATTACAAAGTTCCTATAATTTTGGGTGCGTTACGTCGATTAGCAGCCGACATAGCACAATTATAAGCTTCAGTGCGAAAACTACTCTACAACAAATATAAAATCTGGTATAAAAGGGTTAATGAACATTAGGTTTATAAGTCCCAAAAATTCAGTTGTTCTTGTCCTTAAGGACACATGGCCCAGTGGATATAGACGTTGGTTAGGTCCTGACTTGACTTTTAGAGTTGTGAGTTCAACAGTGAGGAACAAGTAACAGGGTTAGAGAGAGATAACTCATGATTTCTAATCGAGGCTTTACGATGATATACCCCAGTGATTGTAATAAAAGGCTTGGTTCGAGAGTCCTAGCACCTGAAGGAGGCCAGAGCGTACAAAGGCTGAAATGTCATACAAATGGCAACAAAGATGAGGACAATAGTCCGAATACTGTAAATACTACCTCATCTCAGAAATATAGAGTTTATAGACTAATAATAAAATTTATTTTTTAAGGTATGCAATATTTATGGGTGAAAGTTAAAGTTTGGGATAAAGCGTGTAAAAATACAAAAGTGGACATAAAGGAGTTGGTCTGTTTCATGCTTAAACGCTATCGTCATATATAAAAGGTTTGTGTGAAAAACAGGCTACTTGCCATATGTATATATCTTGACAAAATATCCAAAACGTAAGAAAAAAATAAAAAAGAGACAACAAAAGTCAAAGACCAACCTAAGCAAGATATTGGTACTGAATAGCCTAGGCTATATTCTATCTCGAGTGTATACTAAAATTTCACGCTCTAGCAAGCTTTACGTCGCTTGAATGTCAAAAGAGGGTGATTAAATATATATATATATATATATATATATGGAAAGAGAGAGAACGAGAGAGAGAAGGAGGGAGGAGAGAGAGAGAGAGGAAAAGTGTGCCTCGTCTCCGCAGTGAGATGTGGATGCAACACAAGATCGAGTTTAGTGTTAGGAACCCGAACGCGTACGCATGGGCTAGGGACAAAAATTACCCAAATCTCGCAACCGTAGGTTGCACTGGCCTTGGTGTCCACCGCTGCTCTATGGCAATTGAGTGTTTCAGCCTCGAGACACTGATCTTCAGAACTGGGCACCAATCAATATAATTTTTCTCAGGAGCATATCTGTACTCGAAAAGAGATAAAAGGAGCCACCTTCTGCCCGTGAGCAGAAACGCAACCGAGAGATTGATGATCTCTACCTAAGAGAATACCCGCACCAGGTAAGTAAGTATATATATATATATATATATATATATATATATATTCTTAATATTATAAGGTGACTTTATGTTTTTGGTTAAAAGCTGAAAGCTTCTTTGCGGTAGGCCCATTGATTATGATGACACCAAGGACTTTTTTTTTTATATCAGTGAACCCTTTTCCGGTGTTTTTCTTCTTTAAATAATAGTGAAATTTCGGCTTTTTTATGTTGGTCGGATGGGTTTTCCTTCCATCAGAAAGTTTAGTTGGTGTGTGCATGATGTACACTCACGGGCTATATTTTTACCGTCTTCGACTTGCCTGGGAGTTTAAAGTTTCCCCATTTTCACACATTACAGTTATTGCCCGCCTGATAATTTCGTAGATGCGTGTGAAACTAACAATCGTAGTCGGTCACTTCTCACTGGAAATTTGATTTATATATATATATATATATATATATATATATATATATAATATTTTCTGTTTATGAGAAACAGTCGTCTTTAATACTTGCATTTCAAAAAATAATATACAAATCATCGTCTTAGGTAATAAAACCTGATTCGCCTGATTTTCACATGCAACAATTATTGACATTAATTTTTATGACGAGAATCATTAACCCGGCTATAAAATGAAATGCACAAGTTTTCTTATTCTGTTCGTGAACAAATCCCTATGCTTCAATGAAAAGATAGCTCACTTTTAATAAACAAACAAACTATTTTTTTTAATCTTTCCCAATTCATATTTTTGTTCCTCAAATGACGTGTATAATATTCATGCATTTCAGAGTTAATTTAAAGTAACATTGTAAGATCTTAAAACAGACGCCGGCAAGATCTGTTAATTAATATCTAGATAACCTTATCCTCATGTTATCAGCCAAGCACAAGTTAATCAGCCAAATTTTAAAATTTCTAGTCAGAATTTGGTTTGAAGTATACTATTCTCCCACATCTTTCTCGCACTTGCCATACTAACAAATAAATTAACAACCCCATTCCAATAAACAAAGAAAAGAAAATGCTTCTTGAATTTATTTTAATCGAATTTAGCTTCCAATTACTATTCTATATTGATAAATCAATCATACATTGAGTAACATGCATGTGCATCAACATGGCCTAATTTATTTTCAAGATCTATGGCTAAGTGTAGCATTTTATGTGAGCATATATGTTTAATCAGATATGAACAGTTCGTAACTAGGTGAAAGGAAAGAAAATAATAAAAATATACTTATATTTAAAAATTTCAAGCTTTTGCAATAGATTTCCCATGTAAATTCAACGATGCTATTCATTACAGCAATTATTGATAACGTTGCATCTCTCTAGTCTGCCTGTTACCTACAAAATAGAAGTTGATTTCTTCTGAAGCCTTTGCTCTTCTTTTTCTCTAACACCATCACATTTGTCTAGTTATAGTTTTACCTTCCGTATGTTTCAGTCACAATCAATCACTTACATGCCATACCTGATACGCGCTTAGGCGATCATGTGTCGAAAGAGACATGGCTGACTGGGCAGAAGATTTTCCCACTGTAGGTTGCCATTGCTTTCTGCGGTAGACTAGTTACCACCCAAAGCTATAGAACGCAATCTGTCCTGCTATTTAAACCATAGCTAAAGGGTTAAGCAATGGATTATTAACTTTTCCAAGAGTATTTGCGCATAAGTGAATGCAACGAATTGAAATGGAATTCGAACTCGACCCTCCAAATTTTCCTTCCGATACGATATCTACTGCACATCAATACACAGCTTCAGCTACAATAAAGTTCTTAATTCTTTTTACCCAAATTTCCTCTGGGAATTGATGTAGTGAAGACATAAGAGGTGCGTATTCTTCGTACGTCGGGGGTCGCCATTGCAGCCGTAGTAAGCTGGTTTATGTTTCTTTGATTAGGCTTTGTGTCAGACTTAACCTAACTCCCTACAGTTTACGAGATTTATGCAGAATTATCATCAGAAGGTTTTCGCTAGAAGGTTGGTTGTCGGTTGGAATGTGTAGAATTGTGTGGAATAATGGTGTCAGAATAAAATATATATTTCATGTTAAAATAGAAATTTATTAAAAGAAAACAAAAATTCGTAGAAATTAATGTTTAATGAGAAAGTTTAGGGTATCAAGAGTTTTAGAACATGTTCGTAGTAGTAATATACGTATTTAAAATGTCCGCAGAAGTTGCTGAGAATAATTTTTTCTCTTCAAAAGTAGCTTATGGCAAAGATTACTTCTTCAAAAATGTATTGTTGGTTATATTTTTCCTTCAAAAATGTATATTTTTCTATAAAAGTTTATTTTTATGTATATATTTTTATAAAAGTGTATTTTTATACTTTCACAGTTTTTTGACCCCAGTTTGGGGAATAACTATTTGCCCATAGGTGGGACCCTAACAGGGGCTACCACTCCGGATCAGCGTAGACCTGGGAACAACAGCAATCAAGAGGTGGTTCCATGCTCATCACAACCTCTCAATCAGAGGTCTTGCTGCCGGTGCAGTTTACCTGTCATGCCCAGGACCTCTAGCTAAATGAAACCGTATGTTTTATTCTCGTAGATTAAATAAAGAGAAAAGCTTCAGTTGATTGCAGTCAAGCAAGACAGACAGCAACATTCATCAGTAGCCAGGTATAAGGCTCCAAGTTCCCCAAAGCGGAACATTAGCATAATGGATTACGGCACTGCTTCATGAATGAGATGATATTCGGCTGGGTAGTGTGTATTTGGACACAGCAGGCGAGAAATAACGCCGCAATACTAAAAATAAGAAATAGACGAGATACCCTTGAACATCGACAGTGGAACGACAACAGTCTACCGTCCTAGATTAAATAAAAGGTTCAGTTTTTAATTTGGTTACGCAGATTGACAAGCAGCTGATGCACAACAGACATCACATTGTGATAACAATAACAGAAAGAACATTTTATTGGATTTATTGCCTTGTGTTGTCAGGAACAAAATGTTTTTTTCGTCTCGCACAAATGAGATTTTCGACGTAACTCTTATGGACTTGTTGCAACTTCTGTTTACATAGATCTATATATATATATATGAAAAAATAAATAAAAAAATAAACACTAAGTACTTAATTTTTTTCTTATTCGTTTTTATTGGCTCGCTCATTGTCTTTGTTTAGGCTGTGCGAACAGGTGAGATATTCCATTGCTTCTTTGCTAATACCATTAAATCACTCATTTTTTCTTGCCAATCTGCCTTTCATGCCTGTAGTTTTTTATATTTTTTTAAAACTTACATTTTTCTTTTTTTTCAGTCATATTTTTAAATTTTTCACACACCTCTTCGATCTTTTCGACATGAAATTTGTTTGATTCTAAAAAAAAAAAAAAAAATCAAAACCAAACTAACTACTTTTTAAACGTTTTTTTAAAAAATCCATTCTTACTACTTGTGTTTTGTGAACTCTTTTTATTAGAAACGAAAAATAAATAAAATATTTTCTTTACTGATGGGCTTTGTTTTATAGTCGTTTGGATAAGGATTTTTCGTCACACATTTTCTTAATACCGAGAATATATTTCTTTGCGCATGCGTTAGTTTAATTTTTTTGCTGCATTTTAGTTTTTGCTTGTTTTATTTTTTTGTAGATTTTCCTTTTTTTCTCCTAATTAACTGATTGATTGCTTTTGAAGAGTCATTGTTCTTGCTGTTATTCATGTCAGTCGCAGTTTTTGTTTTGCTTTGATGGTGTTTTTTTTTTTATCAGTCTTACGTTTTTGCGAAATGTTTTATTTTCCTTTCTTTTTTTTTCACACTATGATTTCCTTTGTTTTTAGTTCAGATGTTTTAGCATCAGTAATAATCTTACACTGTACTTAATTTTTTTCATTTTCGTCGACCTACCTTACTTTTCTCTTTTTAAATTTTCAATCTCTTTTAAAGCGTCTCCGAATCCATGAAGAAGAATTATTTACCATCTCTCACAGGCGATCTTCTCGCTGATGGAAAATTACTCAGACGAACTACATTCCTGCCTAACCGTCACTGTTTGGATCCGCCATACTACTTACGTAGTAACAAACCATCCACATCCCCCACCCCCGTATTTCATCGGCGAGAAGTAAGCTGAACTCAAACAGTTTCTTCCTGCAAACCACTGTTCTGAGTAAGAGACTCCGAAGAGGACGTTTTTCCGATCGCCGCGATCTTGAGCTGTTCAAGTCAAGAGTTAACCACTATCTTCCCCTCCTATTCATATAGATTACCACTTAACATGACCATCTACCTCGTGTGTCCTCCGGGGCTTGTAACTTGCTGTAAAAATAATCTGTCCATTTTCGATATTTATTAAATTTAAGTCATTACGATACATGATTAACAGAATTCACCAAGATTAGGATTATTGCATTGTTTTAATCTTCCAAATAAAAAACATCTGCATTATAAAATATAACTTTATGATGTAGAAAGTTATAATTTATAACGCTGATTCCCATCAAACGAAATGTTTTAATCACCATCATCCGCGAATGTGATGCGAGCTGACTTTAGTACGGAAAAACGCGTTTCTAGTACCCCCTACTCTAGAGTTGAAGACGCTACACACTAGAGTGTACGCACCAAAGTGAAATTGATGCTCTCCTACTAGTTACCAACACGTCATGGCCTTTTTTCTGCCCGTGAGTTTGAGACCCTTGTTGTTGCGATAGAATAAATTCAGTCCAGAGATTAATTTGTCGCCCGATCCGTGACTAAGCTCGTCGGTTGTTTATTATCGGTGTCATTAAATGATGTTCAACCCGATCGTTGTGTTTCGTGTCGCTACTGTCCTCAATTCTTTAGACCCTAACATGACATTATAGATTGTTTGAAAGACGTACTATTATTCTTTTATTTTTTCTTGCTTTAGTCTGTCAGAGAAAGTAGTAGTAGCATTGTTTCTAGCAGGAAACGAAAGGAGAGATGAACGGAAGGACGAATGTCAATCGGTTGAGTAAAATCCAGTTGCCCCACTTGCCTTACTGAAGAATCTGGGTGTGAGGAGACAACATGAAACTTGTCATTACTGCATCTGTTTCAGTGCCTCCGTGCTCTTTTGGCCGTATATAAAAGCAAACAAAAGCAATCCATTACTAGTAGAATTCCATGCCCTCTGATTATTTTGAGAAATGATTTGCGATTCTGAGAACAACAGCAAGATTGTGGTTCTATGTTCCTCAAAATCTTAGATCTCTCGATCAGTGACCTTGCTGTCGTACGAAATTAAATTCTTTATTACTGTTAGAAATCTTGGAACTGTTTCATTAACCTTTAGATACAATGAAAAAAGCTGTCTATCGTTGACTGAACCTGTTAATGCCGAGTGGGTTCTCGACTGAGGAATTTTCTACAGACAAGAAGAAGCCAATAATGGCACGTAACGATACAATGCAGTTTAAAGCATTACAAAAAAGTTTGATATTAAATAAACTAAAAATTTCCCTTTGATATGGAAAGCATTTATTTGTACAAGCACAGTTATAGGCCACACAAGACGGGAATGGTTAATTCTCATTGTTGAACATCAAACGTTAGCTTTTATTGAACAGATAAATGAACTATTATTTGTTGTTGCTGTCACTGACGGTTTGCATCTGGTTCTGGTCGATATATTCTTGTGAGTTTTATTTGTATATTAAGAAGTGTTTTAACATCTGTGCTTTCTCATAAATGCGATGGCCTTAAGGAAAAAAATAAATTTTCTTTCTGTTTGAGAATGAATTCGATTGACGGCTACAACAGTCAATGACCTGTCTGACGGGAAATATATGCTAACGATATGCGCACATCATAACCGGCTCTTTAAATAAAATTATTTCTGTTACGAAGAAGCTGCTGCTTCTATCATTTGAACATTTTAGTAACGCATTTAAAAAATTAATCTGAGATGAAGAGAAATTATAATTATATTTCACCCTGTTCTCGTTAATTCGTAACATGCCAATAACTCATCAATAATAGCTTTGTGACCGCGTGAAAACACAAAAGACACCAAGACGCTTGGTTTCAGTGAAAAAAGCCAAAAAATAAAAAACGATATAAAAGTTTAACGTCTTCTGCTAATACCTAATAAATGAAAGACTATTCCGTTCTGATCACATGAGAAGAAAAATACATAGCATAGACGCCACTTGGTTTCAGTGAGAAATTGAAAGAAAAGACGGAAGTTAGAACTTTTTAACGCCTGTTTCATTCAAATGAAAAAGCTGTCCATTTCAAATCTGTTCATTTCTGTTTTTTTAGAATAACGACCAACATTCATATAGACCTCGCCATAATCTTATCCAGTAATTAACTAATAAATTATGATTTATCGAAAATTTCAGATAGAAAATGACGTAAAATGTTTTACGATTCTTTCTAGTGAACGGGATTTGTATTCTAACTAATATCCTCATCTTTGTTATTGTTTTTATCACAATGCTTCTCCCGGTTTACATTTGTTCAGCGGCATTCGTTACAGACATTCAGAAGTATACACATATATATGTTTATATAAATATATACAAAACGAGTATCAAGAAGAAAGAAAAATTGAAACGCAGGAAAAACGTTTCAGCTGGAAAAACATCGCGTAACGACAATTTTTATCAGTATGCCTGGGATGAGGCGTTACCTATATATATATATATATATATATATATATTCTCTCTTTTTTTAATTGTGAGTTCACCAAACTTTTTGCAATTTACAATGTTGTGTTTCTATTGGTCAGTTATCTTACAATATATGTTTCATTTGCTAAGCCATTTCATACTTACGACTAATGTTAGTCATTATATACGAGGAATGATCAAAAAGTTTTGGCGTTGTTTTTATGGAGACTGAGCTAACTTCAATTAAGTGCTATATATGACACACGCTTGGGCGATTATGTCTCGAAAGAGACATGACTGACTGGGTAAGAAGATTATCCCGCAGTAGGTTGCTATTGCTCTAACGTACGTAGGGTGAATCAGCTTGGCACGGATTGACCTTGAACTCTGCAGAGCATAGACACAATGTTGTAAGGTTCTTGTTTGCTTTCGGTGTTTATAGGTTGCTTGGAAGGAAAGTGTGTTGGGTGGTTATTTTTTTGGTCAAGTACAACAGTCCGAAGCTCCGACAAACCACCTATTCCACAGAATTCGCCACTGAGACATTTTTCTCTTCAAAAATCAAATCCCACTTGAAGGGAGCAAAAGTTTTAAAAAATTGAAGAAATCCAAGAGAATCCAATGAGGTAGTGGTTCACTATCCTTCCCAAAAGGTGTTGCATGAATAGAAACGACGCAGAATAAAGTACGTGGTTTCAGAAATGAACTACTTTGAAGTAGATTAAATGCTGAATTGATGTGTGTTGTAGTTTTTTTTTTATTACACATATTTTTTAAAATCCGATTTTCTTATGTGGAAGGCAAAACTAAGTATGATACTGTTGATAGGCATATTCTATAGGAACTCCTACAGAAAGTAGAAAAGGAAAGCAAGAAGAGATGACTAAGCCTCAATTGTGTGAAGACAGCGGATATGGCTGTCAGCAAAAAAAAATATCACCACATGCAAACTACGAATTGAAGACACCAAAATCAAATACCTCAGAATTGTAGAACAGTGGAAAATGCCACACCGAAAACCGAAGATGCATGTGAATCGGGAAATATGCCTTCTAAAAATTTAAGAAACAAAAAGATCACGGAATTGTTATGTAATATGAGTTATTTACGCAACCTAGCTTTTAACATTTCGCTATCTTCAGGCGATATACAATAAATGATTTTTTCGTTTTTCAAACGCACGAATAGGAGGTTTTTTTTAACGAATACACTAGTGGAATTTTTAAATAAACAAAAAAAAAATCCAATTTTTGAGTTTGAAAAGCGGAAAAAACAGTTATATAAATCGACTGAAGATATCAAAAGAATGCAACCTAGGTTGCGAAAATAACTCTTTTCCAAATTAAAAAATATTCAAATATTCTACAATATAAACCTATTGGACACTTTTAAATATAACTGTGTATTGGTCTAATTTAAATATGACTAAGAACTAATATATATATATATATATATATATATATATAAGTCAAAACGAAAATTTATTTTACAACGGAAACCAGTTCTTTAGCAATACTTTTTTGTATCGTTTTGGTACAAAACACAATTTGCTTTTTATTTATATATATATATATATATATATATATATATATATATATTGTGTGTCGTGAAAAGCAAATGGATCTAATCCGAATTACATCCCATACGCAGTATTTTCCGTTACAGAAGTGTTGATAATTCCTGCAACTTCACAATTATTTTGGATCGGAGGAAAAATAAAAACTGAAGTATTGGCGCCGTTTGTCTAAACTTGTCAGATTCTTGTCTGCAAGATCTTCTCCCCCAGGGTAAAAGGTTAAACCTCAAGTTTCCTCAACAAAGACTTGCTTCCAAGAAGGCTAACACACGTAACCGGTGTTGTAACTTGAGAACGACTGCAGAATCTAATTACGGATCTTCAAATATATAATAATCTTTACTTTTACGAAGATTTCTTCTAACATGGCAAATACGAGATACTCACATGATTGGTTAAGTCAATTAGTTCAGGGTCGTACGCGATACACGCTTGGGCGAGCATGTCTCTTTCTATCCATAACTGACTAGGCCGATGATTTTTCTGCAGTAAATTTCCATTTCTTTATGCGGTAGACTGGTTGGCAACCAAGGCTATAGTACCCAATATATCTTGCTAATCAACCCATAACTGGAGGAAGAAGAGATGGATTATTACCTTTCCCAAGTAGTGTATTTGCAACTTAGTGAATTCAATAAATTCAAGTGGAATTCGAACTAGGTTCTCCGATTTTTCATTCCGAGCTTGTTAACCGTTGCACCACAAGACACAGCCAAGTAATGATAAATTCATTAAAAAAAAAAAAAAAAAAATAAATAAATAAATAAAAAGGAAAAAAAATTGCTTTCAACTGATTCTTTGTAGCGGAAGATTGACATTTTTGTTTAACGTCATATCAACTCATTAGGGATAATTTAATGGCAAAATGTAATTGAAAATATTTGAACTCACTTTTATAACTTCAATTAAATATATTTTAATATATTTATTATTTTGGTTATATATTGGTGGTACTTCTACTATAAAATGTATTTTCTGACAATTTTACTTTATAATTCTATTGAAGTTAATTTTACTATGAATATGTACTGTTGGTATTTTTCCATATATATGAGTATGGTTGGTCATTATTTAAACGATGTACATTATTCAGACTGATGTCCTCATCTTTGTTGCCACATTCATGACGTTTTAGCCGTTGTACGCTCCAATCTTCTCCGAATCGGCCTAGGTGAGATTCTAACCCGGAGAAATGGTCATTTTCAGGGATGTTTATGTTTTTGCTGTTGTTATTTTTCCACAGTGTTGTTTATTAGGTTTTAAAACACGAGGAAAAATAACAACAGTACAGACATAAACACTCTTGTACACGGCTATAGAACTGAACAAAAGCGCTTGAGATGATAAAACATTATGGAATATATATATATATATATATATATATATATATATATATAAAATCCAAGTGAAGAGGACACGAGGTTTTTGTTATATCTTGAGTTCTCTGGCATTTATTTTATTCTGAACAGTGCTCAATATAATGAGTATTATACGGCTTAATATAATATAATATAATTATATGGTTATGTCAATTTTTCATTGCTACATGGAAATTTCTATGTTTCGAGATTAATTCTCATCATCAGGCAATGCTGGTGTGCAGACGATTTACATTCAAAAAAAAATTTTTTTTTTAATGTAAATCGTCTGCACAACCACACCAGCATTGCTTGATGATGAGAATTAATCTCGAAACATAGAAATTTCCATGTAGCAATGAAAAATTGACATAACCATATAATTGTATTATATATATATATATATATATATATATATATATATATATATATGACATTCATAAACTACCGATTATATTTTTTTAATTGTGAATTGACTACTGGTTACTATGTTTCTACGAGTTGACGCGATTCTTTAAGTATTTGAACTTTTTGTCATTAAAGTTCTCACGATCTGTATATTTATATGATTTCGAAAATTCTTTGCGGAGAGACAAAGTAGCACTGAAAACACAAGTGACATAATGGCATTAAGTTATTTGATTTTTATCTGTTTACAGCGCGCTGGTGATCAAATACCGAATGAAAATAGCATATATATTAAAAAAAGGTATTTACTCGTACTCGGAGACGCCGATTCTGCAGTTGAATTATAACGAGAAAGAACACAACAATTGTCACAAAATGTAGTAAAAAAAAAAAAAAAAGAAAGACAAATGTTGAACTGCCGGCGCCATAATCAGCAAAGAAGTCTTCAGAATGTGATTTGTTATCAGCCATAAATCACGACTGAGGCAATCCTCAACCCACACCCACTCAAATCTCGTTGGGTTACTTTCACATCCACCGACCAACTCCGCTAACCTTCATTCCCTGAACTGTCCCTCTCATCGACTGTCCAGTTGCTTGTTCAACTTCGAACAATGCTTAGCTATCGACGGAAAAAGAAAAAAGAAAAAGGAATCAATAGAAATGTAGTGTTCATTCCACTTCCAACATCAACATTCTTTACAGCGCCACCTTAATTTAACAGGCCTTATCCTATCAGGTTTGATCTTAGATTCTTTCAGTACGACAAGGATTTTCTAAATACTATTTCCATCATGACTAGAGTAAATTGGTTCGTAACTGTTCAGTCAGTTATGTCATCCGTGATACACACTTTGGGTGATCATGTCTCGAAGGAGACATGACTGACTGGGCAGAAGATTATCCGGCAGTAGGTTGCTATTGCTTTCTGCGGTAGACTGGTTGCCGACCAAGGCTATAGAACCCAATCTGTCCTGCTATTTAATCCATAACTGGAAGGACGTGACGGATTAATACCTTTCCCAAGGGTATTTGCGCGTAAGTGAATACAATGGATTCAACTGGAATTCGAACTCGGCTCCCCGGTTTCTCGTTCCGAGCCGATATCCACTGTACCACAACGCACATGGAAGGGGTATTAAAAGCGACAAGGCTAATCAGCCTTTCTCCACTCTACGTAGCCCCCTGCACAGTAGTGGCAGTGACATGCCTTGCTCGGGGTGAAACGCTTATAAAAAAAAAAAAAAAAAAAAAAAAAAGAAGATGGACGGATAGGACACACAGAAAAAGAAGACCCAATTAGCAACAAGGCTTCAATGTTTAACTAGCTAAATGATGAGAGTTTGTGTTCTGTTTAACGGTATATCAACATCTGTGGGTGATTTAATGCCAAAATGTGGAGTTAGTTTTAATCTGTGCTATTATTTAACCCATAACTGGTAGGAAGATACGGATAATAATACCAAGGGTATTTGTGCGCAAGTGAATGCATGGAATACAACTGGAATTCAAACTCGGCTCCCCGATTTGTCGTTCAAAATCAGTCTATATTTCTGAGATGAGGTATTGTTACTATTTTCACCGATCTTGTTGTCCTCATCTTTGTTGTCATATTCACAACGTTTTGGCTGTTGTACATTCCGGCTTTCTTCGGTTGTCCCTAAGGACGCATGACCCAGTCGATAAAAGTCGATATAAGTCGATATAAGTAATTCAGTGATTTGACCCGAAGAGTTATGACATCAATACCTTGCCACAGCAAGGGTGAACAAAAACGTGAAAAAGGCGGGAGTGTAAAACGGTCGAAACGTCGTGATGAGGTCAACGGTCCAAACAATGTAAATAGTGCAAATTGCTTTCGACTAGCATATTTTGACTTTTGTAAAACAAGCTGAGTTCTCGACAAAATTCTTGTAGCTGCCCACTTATTAAATTTGGGGTATACACATCTGTAAAATATTTACTAAAATAGCATTTTTGCTTTCTTTACACGTACCACATACCATGATATCATGGACAGGGACTGGCTGGTTATTCGTATTCAAGGATCCATGTCTACCAGGGTGGCTAGCTAATCTCCATTGCTTAGACGCCTGCTCGGGCACATTTGTGTTCGTTAAACATTCACATGGCTCACCTGTGCTTTGTATTGGAATTATGCTGATTTCTGCTTTCTTTACACGTACCATGTTATCATGGAGAGGGATTGGCTGGTAACTCGTATCCATATCTATATCCATGTCTACTAGGGCGGCTAGCTAAACTCCGTTACTTAGACGCCTGCTCAGGAACATTTGTATTTGTTCAACATTCGCGGGGCTCACCTGTTGTTTGTATTGCAATTATGCTGATCGAACCTCATCTCTTTACAAGGCTTCTAAAGCGTCCCTGCTACTTAATTTTACTCACAAGCCTTGGGTCAACCCGTGGTATGGTTTTCAGGCATTTTCTAAAGATGTCACATTCAGGTGCTTCTAAACTGTATAACATCACCTTCCTGGTAAATGGATAATGGCGAGATTAGAACCGGGGATTTCATGGTCGGAAGGTGAATGTTCTAACAACTCGGCCACGCACTCCTTATGAAAAATATTTCTTAAGTAAATATATCAACTAAATATAGTAGCATGAGATACAGACAATTCGTTTAGATATATTAGCATGAGATACGGACAGTTCTACGGGGAGACAAGATGAGAGAGACATGTCTCATCCTTTTTAAATACTTTATTTAGTCCGTTGTATTTTATAATCTATAAATACTAATTGATATACATGGCGACCCGACAAAAAATGACAATTTAACAGTGTATTTTTGACTAACTACTACGCATGTCTTGCATAACACTCTTCAGCGACTTCGTGTTTCTCTGCTTCATTTTATCTAGGCTTGCAGGAATAACATTGATATAGACATGTCCTTTCACATAAATCCATAGAAAAAAATCGCAAGGAGTCAAGTAAGGTGAACGTGGTGGCCATATCAGCAACAAATCTTTCATTAGCACTTGCACGCCAGATCCATCTTCGTGCTAGATTCTCATTGAGGAAAATCCGCACATTTGGTGTATTATTAAAGTACAAAATTAGATCATTTTTGGACACCATATAGAGCTAAACCTTGCTATTATAATAAAGACCGTTGTACATATAAATATATATGTTACATATAAAATTTTCAATTATGAATTTATTTGCCCAGAATGTTTTGGCCTCGCTAATGAGATGGGTGTTAAATTTACCCGTTTAAATAGCCATCTGATATAATAAAAAATTAATTTTTTTCTATGGAATAAATATTGGCTCTATAAATTATTAAATAATTACATTGAGCCCTCTGGCCGAATCGTTCTTAATATTCAATTTGGATAGATTTCTTTGGGATTTACAACCAATATATTTTTTGGGGGGTTCACACACACACTTATATATATATATAACTTGAGGATTGTCACGCTCATGGAGAGAGAAACAGTAGAGAGGTAACGTCAGCTGAGTACATTAGAGAGACAATAACAAGGCAGCATCGGCTCCTTTCACTCTCTTTACTACCAGTTATGAATGCTATTGTCACGTGTTTGCTCTTTAAAAGTGTCTGATTTTATTTCTTTGCAATATTTATGTCGTCGGGTAGTGAAGTATATATATATATATATATATATATATAGATAGATATACTTCATATATACTGACCGCTTTCCCTGACGATCCGTTTAGGTGAAACCTAGATAGGTTCGTCTGGCTCATTAGGTGTTATCTATCAATTTATTTCGCTCTACCTCTGTATTGAGCGCTTTCTGTTAGATGATTACTCGTATCGTTTTTTTTTTCATTGAGCTTTCTGCTGATGTCGATCTCGCTTTTGACTGACGTTCATGTACTAAGCTCTTTTTTTTTTAAAACCATTTGTTACCTTCAGTCGAAAGTTTTCCAGGAAGGTTTTCGACACGAGTATAATTATAATCTCGTTATATATATATATATATATATATATATATATATATATATATATATATATATATATATTATAAATTATGTTTTGGAACATGTACATAATTTCTTCTATATATATGCTCTTCTCTACAATCATTCGGATTTAATGAAACAGCCATATGATTGTAGAGAAGAGGACAAAAATAGAAGAAATTATGTACATGTTCTAAAACATAATTTATAATAAATATTCACAGCTCTATACATCAAATGTCGGGCACTGTTTTAAATTAATGTTTTGGACGGAAAAATAATTTCTCTTTTTTCTCTCCTCATTCTATACTCACTCGGATATATATATATATATATATATATATATATATATATATATATATATATATTTCGTTGTATCACAGCTTATCAGTACGGTTAGACATCCGATTGCTTTTCAACCCAGGATTGAAACCCGACTGAATTGGCGTCAGTCATTGATTTTCCCTCTGAGCTATGGGCGCTCGTGAGAAGGAGGCACACTTTTAGCGTATGTATTAGACGCCAGTGTCCAGTGTGCTCTAACTCATTGCTAAATGAGCGATATACCTCCTGTCATGATTAGAAGTTTGAATTTTGTTTCTTGTCTTAATGTTAGATACTCGATAATATGTACATCAATATGTTGCCGACATTTTAGACAGCATATCGATATAAATATTTTCCGGCACGAGCCTACTCGTAATTTTTGGTTTCGGAAAGCAAACTCCGCAAAGTAATCCAAGCAAAAGTTTAATTCCTGCAAAATTCTGTGTTAGAATGGTGCTGTCATCAATGGAAAAACATTAATCACAATAATCATGTCGTACAAATCAACCATTAGCTGATTCTTGCATCTGATTTCTCAGCTGCATAAGCTCACATATGATTCATATGAACACTACATTTTTAATTTGCTTTTTTTTGTCCGAAACTTGTGACTTTCTCATTAAATACATTTGACAATTTTTCATGTGTCGAAAGACTTCAACACAGTTGCGTGAGTATGGAAAAAGCAAACAAACAAAAAAGCCGTAAAACCTTTCTTTAAAATTCATGATGGAAAGTGCCATTGCGTAATATCCCTGAAACACCTGACCGGTGACGCCTAACCTTGGTTGGGGGACCCAGGACAGTGATTTGTGACCTTCACTATCTTATCGATATTTACTGTTTTCTACCTACATTTATATACTAAGTTCAACTAATTATTAAAGGATTAAACATCTTCGCAGGTTCTGACGTCATTCTGGGGCATTTTTTATTGTCCAAATCCGTGAATGTTATTTTTATTAAAAAGCAAAGCAAAACAAAACAAAAAAACATAATTCAAAATTCTCTATTTTTTATCCATAATGTTGAATGAGTTAAAATTATTTAAATTTTTTACAAAAAATAAAAAAAAAGAATAAGATAAATAAAGAATCTGGAGTTGGTGTGAAAAATTGCTGCAAAACATTGAAAATGGAATGATACGTTATGGCGCGTCTCGAATTTGTATTTAGATACATTCTATTTATTTACACACTAGCAGTGTACCCTCGTGTTGCTCGGGTGTAATGAAAGCTTTAAAACTAATCCATGATCCTGGAGCACAGACTCTTTGGACGTTGGCACGAAAGACTTAAAAAGCAATAGTTGTTTCCAGTTGAAGCGAAACCGTAGACAGAAAGAAAAATGAATAGATATAAGGCAAATTTTGATTTCCTTGTATCGATATCAAATAAGTTTTTTCTTCGTAAACTGAATTTTGAAGGCTAAATAAGTCCTCTGAGTAAATGGGATCATGGCTGAGACTAAGAACGATAATTATACCTACTTAGAGCCAAACCCGAAGCAAAAATTAAAATAAAAGGGCTGAAGAAATACAGACATACTGGCAGATAAACAGACACACGCACAAACATCTTGCCTTACATATATTATCGATTTTTTGCACTATTGTAAGAACTGCAACCTTGAAACTTCTGAATATCATTTCTTATGTCTTCGTTTATGAGTGTATCAAATTTGATTAAAATCGGACCACTCCTTCTATAACCTGATTTTATCGATTTTCGATATTTATCATGGGTACCTCGACACAAAACCTAGCTAAGAACACTCACAGTCGCTTATAGTACAATTCTGTAAATTTTCAAGAAAATCGGTTCAGCCGTTTCGGAGTCTATAGGTACACACACTCACATACACACACATGGAGACAAAGTTCCATTTATAAATAAGTTAGATTTAGATAGATATATCTTCTAGTTGAATTGTTCACCTATACTGCAAAGGATTTATTATTGTACATAATAAAGATACAATAAAATATGTATTTAATATAAATATTAATATAAATTAATATAAATTGTAATATAAATATTACCTCATGAAAATTGTGAGACACTTAGACTAGCTGTGACTGCGGAGATTATCTGGAACTGCTTAGTCATCGCTACTAGAGAAAAGCGTTAACCTCTCGCCTTTGCTTATCCGCATCCAATACGACATAGTAACCCTCTACCCTGAGTGGCTTATGGACCGTGTATTGCATGGACATTCTATTTTATTTAATAATTCATTAAAAAGGTTTCAAAATTAATTTCTGTAATTTATTTTAATCGGCACGTTGAAGCTTACAACAAAAAATATTTTTTCGTATGCATTACGAGTTTGCTTATCCTCATACAATACGACATAGTAACCCATTTCTTTGAGTGGCTTATGGACCGTGAATTGCGTTGTGGTGCAGTGGATATCGGCTTGGAACGACAAATCAGGGAGCTGAGTTCGAAATCCAGTTGAATTCCTGGCATTCTCTTACCCGCAAATACCCTTAGGAAAGGTACTAATCAGTCTCTTCCTTCTAGCTCTGGGTTAATAACAGGACAGATTGGGTTGTACAGCCTTTACAGTTTTATACCTGCTTGATTCTAGTATCTCCGACCTGTATTTGGTATAACGGGCTGCGCATGTTTATTCATAACCATGCATTCGGTTTTCTTGCAGTTTATTTGTAGTCCTTTCTTATCGCTCTCTTCAGCTACATTCTGTAGAAGGTCTTGTAGTTTCTTTTCCGTGTCTGCTATCAGCACTGCCTCATCTGCGTACCTTAGTTTGTTTAAATTGTGCCCCCCCGATAACAGATCCAGGCATAACTTCTAAGGTCCTCAAAATATCTCCAGAAAATTAAAACAATAATCAGTTTTATTAGAGCGCTATTTGCATTAAAAAATAAATAATATGTGGGCTAATCTGATTTTTTTGACAGTTGCTTTAATTTCTTTCTTATTCACACGCCAGCTTTTGGACACTTAAAGTCCTGATAATTAAACATTTTATGCTTCAATGGAGAGTTATGTGTTGTTTCCATAGTCGCAAATTTTAACTTGAAATATTTTTCCTAAGTTGCAGCAAATATTTCAGAAGGGATGAAGACCAGAGAAAATCCCGGTCGAAGTAATTGCGTTCCTAAAAAGAATAGGAATATCTTTTTTTAAAACATTTTTTTACTATTTGCTAACAAGGTACAATCCAGGGAAGCGTCATTGAATAAGGTAATAATAGCGGTTAACCCTAAACTTCAAGAGATTAAGATATATATATATGTATATATATATATATATATATATATATATATTATAAATTATATTTTAGAAGATGTACACTTTTTTTTATATATATATATATATCCACTACAAATTGTACATTTTGTTTCGACATTGGACTTCCAATATTTCATCAGGTGGTGTTCGAGCACTGTTTTAAATTAATGTTTAGGACGTTGTAAATTTTTCTTCGTTCCTTATTCACTCGAATATATATATATATATATATATATATATATATATATATATATATATATATATATATTTGTAAAACAGTTATTACGCGACCTAGCTTTCTACCATGTGGTTGTCTTCAGGCGATTTGCAATAACTGGTCTTACTGTTTACCATTTTGTTTTTAAGAACGCTCACGTAATGGTGTTTTTTTAACGCTCACGTGACTGGGAATTTTTGAACGCTCAATTTTTAAAATTATATGAAATTATAGCGTTTTCATGCATGGTTGTATGAACCTAATATTTATTTTTTAGTATGGTTACACTTCATCATAATTTCTGTTCATTTTTGTTTGGCAATATCATAATTGCTGACTTTTCTTCTTGGCATATTCTACATATTGTGCCACCGTTTTAAGGCTTGGCTGATTTCACTATATTCCACGTTATATCTAGGTCGCGTGGAAATTGAAAACATTCAAAATTGAAAACTTAAAAAACTATAAAATTGGCTAGCCACGTTTGAAAATTGAAATCAAAATATGGAAGACCCATAATCTGCTCCTTGTTTGGTTATATAGCTGTAGTTTTCATCTTTCCCACAGGAGACCAGTTCAAGAACGAGATATTAAATTATTTTTCTCGTGAGTCTGCTAGTATTAATGTGAGCTAAAACATACGATGCATATATAACATTCACACAGAATCGATCTATGTGTAACTGGAAGAAAGGTAGACTTTGAAAAACAGTAGCTACTCTAGCATCTATGCATTGCTTATTCAGCAGTGAATTAGAACACTCTCAGCTATTGGGTGTGTGTATAATGATAATGTACAAGCTAAAATGTCTGTCTCCTTCTACCGAGCGCCCATAGCTCAGAGATAGAATCGTCGACTGACGCCAATTCGGTCGGGTTTCAATCCTGGGTAAAAAGCAGTCGGATCTCTAACCGTACTGATGAGCTGTGATTCAGAGAAACAGATCTGTCTGTGGATGACTATATATATATATATATATATATATATAGAGAGAGAGAGAGAGAGAGAGAGAGTGATTTTAACAATTTAGTAATATCTTTTCAACAGTACAACAACCGATCTTTCTTTCATTTCTTTCTCATTGATATATGCCATGTTCTTGTTTGGAAGCTAAATTAATGGCCTTTCTCTACATGAATAGGATTTCAGTTTTTTATGTGTCACGGTGGTTGGCCATTAGGATTTTAGAGATGCTTAGGCGGAGCTTTGCAAAAATACCCAAAGTATTTGAAACCTCAGTTGTAAATCAACATGTCATATTTTTCTAAGCCAATGCGATTCCAACACAGAAAAATACTTGGAGCGCTAAGAGAGGAAGGCTTTTTTGACAATGGAATTTAATTTTATCTTTCATGAAGTAGGAACTAGATATGGATGATGAAAGTTAAAGACCATTAAAAACATGAAAGAAAAAAATAATTAATTTCTTTATTTATACTTGGTGACATGGTGGCTCTTACTTATTATATACACTAACTTTCCAATTTAATTTATTTTGTACGCTTACAGCTGCTAAGCATTTGAGTTCTCTGTAATGAATGAAAAAGTGAATACAGTTATTACAAATAGAAAAGGTATCCTAGAATGACTATCATCTTAGCTGAAACCTTCTTCGCCCAATTAACTTACCGAAATTGTCCAAAACATCGAATATCAGCCATTTAAAAATCTGTTTTAGACAAATTGAGGATCAGCAAGATAAGTTCCATTTTCCTTCTCACTAATGCTCTTGGGAAAGGTAAGAATTCGGTACTTACGTATTATCGGGAGGACCTTTAAAAAAACGACTCAAAAATTAAAGTAAATTATTTATTGAAACGGTTAAAACAATAAAATAACATTACATTTGTAATTCCGGAGGCCAGAACGTCGCAATAGCTTCCAAAAGTGACTCAAAGACATCAGTACAGGCAACATGCTTCCGCCACATGAATTCGGCCAAATACGACTCCAAATGGTGACGTGCAGTGCCACAGTGCTTCTTGTTTCGCCACTTTGTCGATCCCCATAGGCGTTCCACTGTCTGCGTATGAGCCCCGGTGTTCGAATCCACAAAGTTGTACTTGTGGTTGACGTTGAGGTGATGAAAGCCTGATTTTTCCAGTTCCTTGGTGTTATAAGCGGGCTTATAACACCTTGTTATCAAAGGTCCTCCCGATAATACGTAAGGACCGAATTCTAATTATTTGCTCACTTGCGTTAAAAACAAACCTGTTCACCAATCTTTTTAGCTCCTCTATATATTGTATTGTGCTGTCTTCATCAACACTTGCCTGATACCATACATTTGTCCAGTGTGTTGAGTGTCTATGCCTGTTTAGGTGAGTTAAGGGTTAATACGCACCTATTATTTATATCCGATAGTCTAGTTGAAGAGTTCATTAAAATTCTAATCCGTGGAGAAGTAACCTGGATAACATCGCAATATCTTTACCATTTATTATAATTTATTATTAAGAAATAAATTGCTGAGAAATTATTATCATGTACATCCTAAATAGATATGACCATGTCTATTTTATTGCCTAAATTTTTATATACCTGATATGTAGCAGGTACGTGTGTCTGAATAGACATATAGGTTTTGAACAGTATAATTCTCTATAACATTATTTACATTTTTCGGGGTGTTGCACTCATCTTTATTGTCATAGTCATGACTTCTTCGGATGACTGTAATTTTGAACTGAACACTTTATTTTGTTAATCAAGGTAGATTGTTCTATTTCCATGAGTCATACTTCTTCTAAATGCTTCACAATCAATTATCTCCCTTCAACTCATTTTTTTGTCCACTTCTGCTGTAGTCAAGTCTTTTGGATAAAGCTAATGCTTTTATTCACTGGAATATTAGAAATTCTTATCACCTGAAGGAGGTTGAGGCGCAAACAGCCGAAACATCGTGAATATGACAACAGAGATGAGGACAACAGTCCTATATATATATATATATATATATATATATATATAAGAGAAAGCTGACTGAAAGATTCTAAGACGACCAAGAGGTCTTCCTCCTCCCAAGAAAGTATTTTCTAGTCATTTGGCATGCAGTGTCTCAGGTCAAGAATCTTTCAGCAAGCACTTGGATATATGTTCATAAAACCGCATACGAATAGAGCAGATGGAATCATTTGTGAGAATATCCGTAAAAAAATTACCATAACTAGAATGGCCATTGAATTTATACATTGCGTTTAGCTGAATCAGGCAAATGCGGATTTAGATCTGTTTCAGATGGACTTCGATTGGCGCCATTTTAATCGGTTGAAATGTTTTAGCGTCGACGATAAGAAGTACACGTCCTTACTATCACTCGGCGTTGCATCATGACGTGTCCGGGTTTTGACCGACTATATATCTTCCCCGCGAGAGAACGAAACTTACGATAAAATTAATCGAAGTAATTAAGTGATACAGGATGCTACGGTCTAAATTTAGAAATCTAATTGTCTTATTTATTATTGCAAATTTCAAACGTTGTGAAAAAAAGTGAAATTAAATCAATATTTTAACAATGTCAGAATGTTATTTTACTTGTCATTAATTTTCAAATAATTACACAAATTATCTACACACGTCTCCGTGGTCTTTTGAACAGAAATAGAGGTTTAGTCACTGATTCTCTTTTGGGATTGCGTTTCTGGTTCTTTCTAAAGTCTGTTCACTCCCAGTAATCCACTGCTTCTTAGAGGCATTATTTTCCTGCTTTGGGTGAATTATATATATATATATATATATATATATATAAAGATGCGGTGAAGATATAGAAAAATCCAAAGGAGTATCCAGTACATAAACTGGTAGGATAACACTCAAGGAGAGCTCTAAATATATATGTATATAAACACATATAGAGCAAATATGTGGAAAAATTAAATCAGACACGTTATTCCATGGTTAAGCGGAAGTATAGACCTATTTCAGGCGAACCTTCATCAGTATCCATCTTTATTGTACAGAAGATTGGACACGAATCCATTCGTGTAAAATCTTCTATACAATAAAGATGGAAACTGATGAAAGTTTTTCCTGAAAAAGGTCTATACCTCCGCTTAACCATAGGTTAACTTGTCTTTTTTTATTTTTATATACACACACACACACATATATATATATATATATATATATATATATATATATACTAGCAGTATAGCCCGGCGTTGCTCGGGTGTAATGAAAGCTTTAAAACTAATCCATGGTTCTGGAGTTCAGACTCTTTGGACTTTGGCACGAAAGACTAAAAAGCAATAGTTGTTTCCAGTTAAAGCAAAACCGTAGACTGAAAGAAAAATGAATGAGTGTAAGTCGAAATTTTGATTTCCTGGTATTGATAACAAATTTTCTGCACTATTGTAAGAACTGCAACCTTGAAACTTCTGAATATCGTTTCTTATGTCTTCGTCTATGAGTGTATCAAATTTGATTAAAATCGGACTACGCCTTCTATAACCCGATTTTTTCGATTATCGATTTTCATATATTTATCTGGGATATCTAGACACAAAACCTAGCTAAGAACACTCGCAGACGCTTATAGCATAACTCTGTAAATTTTCAAGAAAATCGGTTCAGCCGTTTCGGAGTCTATAGTTAACGGACACACAGGCACACACGCAAAGTTCCATTTATAAATAAATTTAGATTTATCCAGGTGAAAAGAAGCAACAGTTTTAGAATTCCGAGTTCACTGGCATTTAGTTCTTTTAAAAATGCTCAATACAACATATATCGTAGAGCATAATATAATTATAATTAGATTTGTTTGTTTATTCAAAATTAATTTAATTTACATTGCGATACGTTTCGAGATTTTACCTCGTCATCAAGCAATGTTGACTTCATTGTTGTGAAAGTGATTTACATTTGAAGGCAGATTCCTCAAATGAAAAAGTGTTTAATAAACACACTATTTTTTGCAATACTGCCTTAAAAATAGTGGATATAATAGCCCAAATATTAAAGATATAAGAGAAGATCTACTCCCTTTGAAAAAATAGAAATAGAAAAATTATTTATTATACACCCACTTTCATCTAAATAGTTATCAGTAAATTAGACAAAAATTCCTGGCTTTGATTAAGAAACATTTTCCAAATAATAATCTATTAAGCAAGATTTTCAATAGACTCCACCCACGTCAATTGAACAGGTGAAGAGGCTCATCCCTTGTTTCCTGTTTAGGTTGTGGTTTCGGGTATTTCTCTTCTCCAATCTTTTCACTCTTTTTTTTATTTTATTATTATTTTTTTTTCAATTGGAGTAGATAGACTAAACTATCGCCCGGTTCACACTCCACCCACGTCTATTGAACTGGTGAAGAGGCTCAACTCTTGTTTCTTGTTTAGGATGTGGTTTCTGGTTTTTCTCTTTTCCAGTCTTTTCACACTTACGTAGCCCCCTGCGCATCAGTGGCGGTTTCACCTTGCTTGGAGTGATATGATTAAAAAAAAAATACTCAAAAATAAGATTATAGTTGTACGGGTAATCTGGAAAAATTATAAAAAATCAGAATAGTAATATTTTAAATAAAACTTTGAACCTAACTGAAACTAATATTCATCCAAAAACTGAAAACAAAAATTTAAAAAATAATAAATGTAATTGGAGAAACCATCCTTTGGGGAACAGGTGTCTTATAGAATCTATTTTTATCAATGTACTGTTTCTTCTGTGAAAAACCCTCGTAATATAAAGTTTTACATTAACAGTACTAAGAATTTTTATCAACACACTTCAACATTTAATAATAAGTACAGAAATAGAACATCCGTTTTTATATGCATGCTTTGAGCTCACTCAAAAAAATCAATAATAAATGAATATAACATGCAGCTGTAGAGTGACTTGTTCTATTATATAGTGTGACCTCAAAACACGTGTATAATAATCGAGTCGAAATCCTGGACGTGATTTTTATGTGCGTGCTTTGAGTCCACTTTGTAAAAGTTTGTTGTAATTTCTGTTCTGTAAATAGGTTATAATTTTGAGAAGACAGTGCCATGCAAAAGATGCTTGGTGTATAGTCGATGAACTAACGAAATGATCTGCATAGCAAGAATGCTAATAGCAGGCCTTGAAATGACGGGTCAATTCGAAAATATAAATTAACAAAATAATCACGTGAAAGAAAACTTGTGATCGGTTTACGTTGATTGAACTTATATGGTTAACCTTTATGTATATACAGTCACTTCAATGCTGATACCTCATTTATGTTGCCTTGTGCCAAACTAATTATTTCTTTATATAGTTATGTAAATTAAACAAAAATATTAATCCTCGATTCTAATTAGTTGTTAAAGAAAATACAACACGAAATTATTATCTTTAATTCCGATTGTTCAGTTATAAAATAAAAGATTTTGATTAGCTTTCATGAATAAAAAAAAGGATTAAATGATGAACCTCACCCCTAATTAGTAAGATAAATACAATATTATATATGTATTCTTAAAAGTGCGTAGAATATTGCATCAGATATTTAGACTTCTTTTTATTTCTTATTCATTCCTGTTTTGATTACTTTGTTTTGACGGTTTTCACCAACAAAAATTATGAGGTGTATTTGTGATGCTGCAGACAGATATCTGAATAAAAATTGCATCTGTAAAGCTAAGCGAGAAGCCAACGTAGACTGAAGAATCTCACACCACTAAGTTAAAATATTTTCGAGATTGCAGAAATGGACTGAATCTTTATGGTGTTTAAATAAATATATATAGAGATATAAAATAATGTACACAGATATATAAATACATATAGATGAATATATATATATATATATATATAAAATATATAGATGTATAAATACGTATATATATATATATATATATACATGTAAAAATACATATATAAATATATACATATACATACATACTATCACAAATACATATATATGTGTAAATACATATATATAAATACGTGTATAAATACGTACATATGAATACATATATATACATACGTATATAAATACGTACATATGAATGCATATTTATATACATATATATATGTCTAAACACATATATATATATACATACGTATAAAATTAGTACATACGAATACATATATATATATAGGTCTAAATACATAAATATATACGTATATAAATACGTACATATGAATGCATATATATATATATATGCATAAATACATGTATATATATATATATATATATACATGCGTATATAAATACGTCCATATGAATACATATATATTTGTATAAATACATATATATATATATATATATATATACATACGTATATAAATACGTCCATATGAATACATATGTATATGTATAAATACATATATATATATATATACATACGTATATAAATACGTCCATATGAATACATATGTATATGTATAAATACATATATATATATATATATACATACGTATATAAATACGTCCATATGAATACATATATATATGTATAAATATATATATATATATACATACGCATATAAATACGGACATATGAATATATATATGTATAAATACATATATATATATATATATATACATACGTATATAAATACGTACATATGAATACATATATATATGTATAAATACACACACATATATATATATATATATATATACATAGGTATATAAATACGTACATATGAATACATATATATATGTATAAATACGTATATAAATACGTACATATGAATACATATATATATATGTATAAATACATATATATATATATACATACGTATATAAATACGTACATATGAATACATATATATATATGTATACATACGTATATAAATACGTACATATATATATGATAAAAGTATAGTTTTAAAATATGGTATATTTATGCGTTAAAGTGATCAATATTATTGTTCGAACGTATGTAAATATAAAAGTAGATATTCGAGGCAACAATCATCGGCAACAATCTCTTTAATACATAAACACAATTTTCCGGGATATATATATATATATGGGCACATAAAAATCTTCGTTTGAGATCAGTAAAACTTCTTTATGGACTGCGTAAAATTAACCTTTTTTTAATTCCGATTATTTTGTTGTTGTTTTTTTCAGATAATTGAATAAAAATTGTCCACTCTCTAAGTAAGATGATTAAATATTTTTGGCCTTTTGTACTTTATTAGTTCCTTAATCTTTGAGTGTCGCATTTCTCTGATTTCTCACGGCGAATCATGTTGCAGTTTTATTAAATTTAATAAAGAGTAAATACGCGGTAACGCAATATTTATAAAGAAAGTAACATAGCACAAAACCAACCGCAAGGTTTTGAATATGGCTTGCGATAGCCAAAGTTATTTTGTCTTTAGAAAAGTTATATTAAATTTGTACTTGAAACTCGTAAAATAACCCGATATTTCGGACATTAATTTTTTCAGAAACAACTCTGGTTGAAACTTAAAGAGAACTGCCTTCTCAAAAGTATGTTTTGCGTGTGTATTCATGAAACATCCACAGTCCACAATATATTCAACAAAAACTCAGAAAAACCAGCTAGTCGCACCGTCAACACGGTACAAATAATAAGAAAGCACAATATGAAAACAATCATTAAACCACATGAACAAATTTGACCCACGTGTAACTGCAGAATAAGAAACGAATTACCCTTAAACAGCAAATGCTTGCAAAACAATGTAATATATCAAGCTACTGTTAAGTCAGTGGATAACGAATAAAAACTGAAGCTGAAAACAAAGAAACTAAACACATAAAAAATCTTTTTGTAAATACGCGAACAGCACAATGCTTTCTAAACCTATCTGGGAGATTAAAAGCAAAAATCAAATCACACCAAAAATATCCTGGAAAATGTGAAAAAGAACACTAGCTTACAGCAACCAATCCCAAACCTGTTAACTGTCTCGTAGAAAAATAGCTATAATTAGTTTTCCAGACCAAAACACTCCAAAATAAACTATCAGAACGAATATCAAAATGAAGACACGAAAATTAATTTTTACTGCGCTACTTAAAAATCAGAATCTGAAAGCGAACAAGAATAAATGAAAATACGTAAATAAAATAAATCAAATAAACAAAACTAGTAAAAGAAATAAGTAAACGAACTAAGTATAATACAAACTAATCAATAAACCAGGCACACAAAATAACCGCTAGAATATCTTCAATGCAATATGTAAAACGACGAGTAAAAACACAGCGGAAATGGCTTAACTATTGCGTTTAGCATGGAACAAACAATCTCCTCTAGGTGTTGATGTCAGTATTCTTATATATATATATATATGTATGTGTGTGTGTGTGGTTAAGTCTTGAAGGTTATCACAATGTGTTTAGTAAAATAAAAGGTAAAGAAGGTGTTGGGTATTACCTATTTATTAATATTTCGATATATATATATATATATATATATATATATATATATATTCAGGGTTTCTGAAAGGATTTTTCTGTTGCTAAGGTGATGTGTTATCCCCCGTGGGGATCTTCATATCGTAATGGTCATTCAACATCATTGAATTAATCCTTTCTTAATTTAGATTTGCTCTGTAATATTTTATTACATGGAGCTCTCTTCCTGTATCATTTTTTAATATTAAAACAAAATTTTTAATATTAATTAGGATCGGTTTTTTGGAATTTACCTTCCTGTTTTTTTCCCTTGGATTGAAGTATCTGAATTAAAATATATATATATATATATATATATATATATGTGTGTGTGTGTATTCTCAGATATAATCTGTAGAGTGGAACAATATGACTTCGACAGAATGATGTGAAAATTAAGTGCTACGTATATTCCAGTTTGGAAGAGAAAAGCGGAAGGCTTCAAAAGTTTTAGGCGACGGACTTTATTACGGCAAGAAATGAAATGAATTCATTTAAAATATATTATCTAAAAACATATGCTTTATCGAATGTTTTTTGATACTTCATTTCGTTTTCTTTTTTTGCGTTGATAATTTCCGTCAGCTGATGAAACGCTTCGGCTAACACTAAATACTGTTGGGCTCTTGTCTCTTTCTTTTACTTATATATATATATATATATATATATATATATATATATATATATCCGAGTGAATACAGAACGAAGAAAGAATTCTTACAACGTCCAAAATATTAATTTAAACCATGCTCGATATATAATATATAGAGCTGTGAATATTTATTATAAATTATATTTTAGAACATGTACATAATCATTCTATATATATCCGCTACAAAGGTACGATTATTTCGACACCGAAACTTCAATGTCTCATCAGGCGGTGTGTAAAGTAATGGAAATCCGCAGCACATACACAATTGACTAGATATATGAATAGAAATTTTAAATTAAAAATTTAATAGAAAAAACGGTTTCCAAACTATGATCTAATTAATAATTAAAAATTAAAAATTTAATAGAAAAAATATATTCCCTAAATCCAAAATTACGATGAAATATACAAACTGACATTATTGATAAAGACATTGCCTAAATTTAAAAAATATCCATGCCAACCACTACCGACTCTTCTACGAAATCCATAAGGTTATAGCGTAGTCACTAGACAAAAACTGTCTAGAAATCAAAGAATCTCATTAATCAACCACTTAAAAAACACCCTCTCCAAAAATTCCAACGGTCAGAGACTCATTCCCCTATCACTAACCCCCACCAACACCTCTAACAAAACTAAATAAATATCAGGAAAGAGGATTTCCATTTCTTTACACACCGCCTGATGAGACATTGAAGTTTCAATGTCGAAACAATCGTACCTTTGTAGCGGATATATATAGAATGATTATGTACATGTTCTAAAACATAATTTATAATATATATATATATATATATAAAGTAACGATTTGCACTTTTTAAAAATCAAACATTTTATAACCAGTATGTGAATAGACACTCCGCTCTACTTGAAAAATTTTCAAAGAAATAGCATTTTACTGAATACAGATCGTCTTATTCGACTGAAGTAGTGTGTGTGTGTGCGTATATTTTATAAACATTATAGTAAGTGGGTACGCGTATTCGAGTAGAAATATCGTTTTTTAAATAATAAAATTACTATGTGCCGCCCGAGTAATCGAAAATCATTATAAAAAATGTGTGTCGCGAAAGCAATAATTTCTTTTTTTGTTTCGGGTCCGAATATACAAGTACTTTCATGGCTTCTGCTCCGATGAGCTTAGATCACTGGTGCCGCCTAAGCACGAATTTACACGAGATACTAGATTGGCAACTAGGTTCCACCCTTTTACAGTTAAACAAATAAGATGTAACCGTAAATTCTACTCCAACAACTTCTTTTCTCGCGCTTCCCGCCTGTGGAACTCGCTTCCACAAGTCTGCTTTCCCGACAGTTACAATCTCCAGGTGTTTAAATGTAGGGTCAATAGACACCTCCTATCACACTAACTCCCAACTATTCTCAGAACACTCTCATCTACCCAACCCTCATTCTCGGTATCCTTACCCGCCTATCACCCACCCTCTGACATTTCCTATATTTAATCATCCTTTCTCCACTCTACGTAGCCCCCTGCGCAGTAGTGGCAGTGACATGTCTTGCTCGGGGTGAAACGCTTATAAAAATATGTGTGTGCGCGTTTTGGATTTTAGTAATTTATTTAAGCTCGGTAAAAATCGTTGGTTATAATCCGCCAACGCAAAAATCACAAATGTTATAGCAATTTGTAATCCTAATTCCTAAGCACTGCCAGGGCCATAACCATAGATCATCCTGTGACGAATGAATGAAATATTCCCTTGAAATAGTGTGGGCGTAGCGTCAAGATGGTAATACGAAACTTGAATATTTATTAGTAAACATTACTTTTTATTCACTCAAATATTTCGTCAGTGACTCTCGGCTAGTCTAGGGTAAGTGGACACCGAAAGCTCTCAGCCGAGAAGTCATGCTGACCTTTTGTATCCGAAACTGACAAAATCATTCTTTTGACAGTTTTCCTTTACTTATCAACCTTTTCTTTTTTCTTTCGCTTACACGCTAGGAATATCCTAGTTTAAATTAATTAATATTTTTCTTATAGTTTCTGCTTGTTTTAACTTCCTAGTTTTCTGTTTTCCGCCTAAGATTCTCAGCAATCGACAAACTGGCAGAAACTTGAGTTGTAGTTAAAGTTGAGTGACGAATGTTCTCCAGGCAACAGACAGAAAAACAAATGCATGGTGCACAAAAAAAAAATGCTTTGTGTTTTTTATAAAACTCCACTGGGTGATCTTATTTCAATTAACAGATGTGACATCTATATTAGAACCTAAAGTCTCTAGCTGGTTAGCAGAGCGCAGTGACCTTAAAACCTATGCTGGACAATATATGCTAGTTTTTTATTTATTTGAGACCACGTATTTCCGAATTCGGTTGCCAAGAATAAACCTAGGTTATTCATGCACCTGGCTTCCTTTGAAAGAATGGTGTGAAAGTTAAGTGCTATCTATATCCCGGATTGAACATACTCGGCTGACATGTATTGTAAAAATTATATCGAATCCATTTCTTGGTCTGTTCCTAAGAAATTTAGTTTATTTTGTCGAGCTGGACAATTTTTTTCTCCAACTTACATATTTATAAGTTTAACGTTCGTCCAAAATTTTAATATTGCTGCCACATATAGTCCGGTGCTCTTCCTTTATACTTAGAGATTCTAACTAAAATATGAAAATAGTTTTACCTGTCTGAATCTATCCTACACATACATAAATCTACCATCGGCCCGTGTATTGAATACTGCTGCCATATCTGGTCGGGTGCCCCTGCTATTCTCCTCGGGGTTCTTGACAAAATACAACGGAGAATCTGTAATGTGATCGATACCGACTTAGCAGACCGGCTGTAGTCACTCTCTCACCGGCATGACGTGGCTTCCCTGTGCCTCTTCTATAAATACTTTCACGGTTTCTGCTTTGATAAAATTAGATCACTGGTGACATAAGGTACGAATTTGCACGAGATACTAGATTAGCAACTAGGTCCCACCCTTTTACAATTAAACCGATAAAATGTAACAGCAATTTCTACTCCAACAGCTTCTTTTCTCGCACTTCCCGCCTTCCACATAGTTGCTTCTTTGATAGCTACAATCTCCAGGAGTTTAAATGTAAGGTCGATAGACACCGCCTAACACACTAACTCCATTCTCTCAAACACTCTTCCCATCTACCCAACCCTCATCCTCGGTATCCTTACCCGTCTATCACCCTCCTTATGACATTTCCTATATCTAACCACTCTTTCTCATCACTTTCCTCTATGTAACCCCCTGCGCAATAGTGGCAGTGGAATGTCTTGCTTGGAATAAAATGATTAAAAAAAATATTATCAATGTTATTGGTCTTGTCGGCGTCAGTTACTCCCCATCGCCTTAATGTAGCTTTTCTGTGTCTTTACGATAAATATTTTCATGGTAATTGTTTGGATGAACTCTTGTTTATGGTAGCTAGATTTTAAGAATTTAATTGTTGAACTAGATTAGCGGTAAGGTGTCATCAATTCATAGTTGAATTGGTAAGACGTAACAATAAGTTACGTGCTAAAATTTTCTTTTTTCGCATGTCTTTCGGCTCCGTGCTACCAAGCCAACTTTGATGTACAAAATTTTAAATGCAATTTCAGTCGTTATCTACTATCTTTTTTATTATTATTCTATTGTGTACATTACTTTATATACATATATGTAAATAAATTTATATACATATATATAAATCTAATCTAATCTAAATCTATCTAAACTAATTTATAAATGGAACTTTGTGTCTGTGTTTATCCGTTACCTATAGACTCCGAAACGGCTGAACCGAGTTTCTTGAATGTTTACATAGTTGTACTAAAAGCGTCTGCGAGTGTTCTTAGCTAGGTTTTGAGTCGAGGTACCCCGGATATATATCAAAAATCGATAATCGAAAAAATCGGGTTATAGAAGGAGTGATCCGATTTTAATCAAATTTGATACACTCATAGAAAAAGACATAAGAAACGATATTCAGAAGTTTCAAGGTTGCAGTTCTTACAATAGTGCAGAAAATCGATAATATATATATATATATATATATATATATATATATAAGGCAAGATCTTTGTGTGTGTGTTTCTCTGTTTATCTACCTGTATGTCTATTTTTTTCAACATTTTATTTTAGTTTTTGCTTCGGGTTTGGCTCTAAGTAGGTATAATTTTAGTTCTTAGTCTCAGCCATGATACCATTTACTCAGAGGACTTATTTAGCCTTCAAAATTCAGTTTACGACGAAAAAAACTTATTTGATATCGATACCAAGAAATCAAATTTTGACTTACTTCCATTCATTTTTCTTTCATTCTCCGGTTTCGCTTTAACTGGAAACAACTATTGCTTTTTAGTCTTTTGTGCCAACGTCCAAAGAGTCTCAGCTTCAGGACCATGGATTAGTTTTAAAGATTTCATTAAACCCGAGCAACGCCGGATTATACTGCTAGTAAATTTATATGTAGATCATACTGAACACATTACTAATACATTACTAAGTCTGTTGCTAAGAAATTTGATTCAGTGACTTTCTCTTTAGAAGCTATTTTACAGATGTACTAATCTAGCATTCGTCTACACTTTGAATATAGCTGACACATATAGTCTGGTGAGCCTGTTATATAACTCGAGATTCTTGGTATAATACAAAGAAGAAACAGCAATATTATTTGTCTTGGCCTGGCATTTCAGTTTCAGTCATTTTCTCACCGGCGTAATATATGTTTCCTGTTAATTTTTCTGTAGATAAATTTGTTTTAATAGTTCGGATAGGTTTTCGCCTATGGTACGCTTTATGAATTTAACTGCATTACTAAATTGACGTTGTGGTGCAGTGGATATCGGTTCGGAATGAGAAATCGGGGAGCCGAGTTCGAATATCAGTTGAATTCCTTGCATTCTCTTACGCGCAAATACCCTTGGGAAAGGTATTAATCCGTCTCTTCCCTCCAGATATGAGTTAAATAATAGTACAGATAGAGTTACATAGTCTTATTTTTCCCATTCAGCAACTCCTAGTATCTTATTTATTTGACTGCCTTGCATTGAGTGATATAAAAACAAAAAGCAACGAGTCAAATTTGCTGCTGATAAAAAGACTCATGTATTTATTATCGTATTTTTTAATTATTAAACTGTTGTGTGCGCTCTGTCAGAACCTGAGTAGAATTACGAATCAAAACGGAAATATTGAATCTCTATGCTGAATTAAAGCACAAACATTTATCGTCGTTTCAATTCAAAAGTAGTGAAATCAAGAGAATCATGCTCAACCAACGACAGTATTTGTGTGCAATATTTGAAGAAGTTTTAATATCGTCAGTGTAAACAAACTGGCATGAAGACGTCAGCTGAACAACGCAGATGAGCCTCGACTAAGCAGATGACTACTGTTCAGCTCTCAGCAGATCAAGTGTTAATCAATAGAAGATGCGAAAATAGACTGGACATAGATAACACTTGTTAGTTTTCATGCAGAGGTATTGTTTGGGAAAAAGCATTGGCCAACTAAGCGATCACATTATTGCAGCTCGTGTCTATTTCGGGTCAACGATTTCTTTAAATATTATAAACACTGGCTACACATTAGACTACTGGAGTAGGTAATTAGAATATGAAATACATATGTACAGTACTGTGCAAAAGTATTAGGACAAGAACTATTTTATTTTTCATGAGGCATATTGACAGAAAATAATCAATTAAAGTAATTTTATTTTATTTACTCAACAAATCCTTTAACAAGAAAAAAATATTTGTATAATAGTAGAACAGCCTTTTGCTTTGATCACAGCCTTCATTCTGTCAGGCATTGACATCACAAGCTTTTTCAATGTATCTAATGGTATCTCCTGCCAAGCAGCTTGTATTTGTTCCCAAAGTGTGTCTTGCGAAGTAACATTAGATTCATCAATTTTTTTAATCCAAAATATCTCATATATGTTCAATAAGTTTGAGATCAGGACTTTGTGGGGGCCAATTCAAATTCCAAAGCCTTCCCCCTCTTCCTTTTTAGTGAATTAATTCTTACAAAGGTTTAACTATTCACCCTGTCTTAATACTTTTGCACACTACCGGTAGAGACATTATACTCGTATGTTGTGATTTGGCTTAGTTCTGACTGGTCAGATGTGTGTCACGTGCATGCATTAAAGAAATGCATGTTCATTGTTAAATGTATATGCGAGCAATATTTTGGTTAGTAGAGTTTATAATCGTGTATGTGCATGTTTGCATTGAAACATTGTTCGCTGACGTTTATACTGTACAGTAGCCTTTAGTAATATATATAGTGTCTGTGTACTAATTAATATACGTGTCAGATATTTTGAAACAATGGGGAACGTGTGTATTTTGGCAGCAATCCTGTTTTTTACGTGTTTCATTCAGCACAACTGACTAGATACTGTGATTAAGCTTTTTATTAAATTTTTCATGCCTTTTTTTAAGTATGTTCATTTCCGGATATCATTGTACAAATATATATATATATATATATATATATACACATAAATACACACACAATAGTCCTTATTATTATAGGGAGTGATATATATATATATATATATATATATATATATATATATATTACACCCGTCTTTTTCATAATAGGGAGGATCCTGATTGAGCACTATGGAAGAATCGTAGACTTTGAAAAACAGTAGAGAGCCTGGTATGTACGTATCGCTCATTCACTAATGAATGAGAGCACACTGGTTGTTGGGCCTGTATAGTGATAATATACATGCTAAAAAAAAGTCTGCCTTCTTCTACCGTGCGCCCATGGCCCAAAGTTGGAGTTGCCAACTGACGCCACCTCGGTCGGGTTTCAATCCTGGGTTAGAAGCAATCGGAGTCTAATCGTACTGATGAGCTGTGATACAGCGGAGCAGATCTGTCTGCGGATGACACACACACACACACACACACATATATATATATATATATATATATATATGTGTGTGTGTGCAAAATGTGTATGTATATAATTATAAATATCAATATATATATGCAATTTGTTATACATATATTATTTATATATTATATATGCGTGGTACTTATTTGAAAGCGCTGAATATCAGTGATAGAGCTGACATAGTCATTTAGATAAGTGTGAGTTTGTAACCCTGGGTTTCACGTTTTTGCGATCGTCAGTTTTCTGACGATCGCAAGAGCGTGAAACCCAGGGTTACAAACTCACACCTATCTATCTATCTATCTATCTATCTATCTATCTATATATACATTGATATTAGAATAGCCTAAAGCGCTTGGATTCATAGAATATTGAAACAGTTTTTGCACACACACAATATATATATATATATATATATATATATATATATATATATATATATATATATCCTTCCTGCCAGTCCCATGGAAAGAGACAAGAGCCTTGGCTCAGTCCATTCTCTTTTCTACCAGGTATTAAAGTTTCTGGGTTGAATATTGAGTTTAGTCGTGAACTGCTGCTGGGTGTTAACAACAAAGTTCACTTCATATTTATACCCTCTTTTACTGATATTTGCGCAGTTTATAAATGCAGCATGCCTTATAACTATATTTTTATCCCATTATATATATATATATATATATATATATAAATTATTTGATTGAACATTATTTTTAGTCAATACTTGTATTTGAGTAGATATTCTGTTTTTAATCAAACAGTATATTTATTATTCCCGCTTGATTTTTTACGAGAAATTTTGTTACGAAAATGTCTTTCATTCGGCAAGATTCGATTCTGCGACCCCTAACAACATTGGGGAAGCTAATATTTGATCTGGTGCGTCTTTAACCGCTCGACCACGAATGATTCCACAGTATAATTGTGTGATATAAGGCTTGATTTTACTTCGAGTAAACTGTGGAATCATTCGTGGCCGTGCGGTCTAAGACACACCAAATCAGTTGGTTATACCACTACTGTTGGGAGATTACTTGTGGGGCTATAAATACGGTCATAGTGGTCTCATTTATATGTAAAAGACGGTTAACATGAATAGAAGTGTTGATAATAAAAAAGAAGAAATTAACTCTCGATAATCTTAACAGCCACAACCTGTTGACCGTGTTCCGAAATAAAAAGAACCGCAAAATAACCCAGTGTAAATGTATTGAGTTTAAAGAAACTTGTTCCATAATGGCTAATATGTTAGCCGAAAGAGCTCGAATCCATAGAATATGTGGATATTTTTTCACAGTCAATGTTCAGAAAAAATATTTGTATGAATGCAAGAAAAATTTAATAAATCTCTTAATCGCAGTGCCTTTTCAGATATGTTCAATAAAACACTGTGAAGCGAAAATATTCTGGAAAATACAAGTCATATCACTTGAAGATATTTCACTCTTCCAATACTGAATTAAATATTTTGTATAGACGCCAGATAATTGCTCATCCATTTAACAAAATTTTTTCTATGATACCAAAAAAAAAAATTAACCGCACTCTTCGCTTAATTGTGAATAGCTCAATGCCTTCAAGTGAAAACATTCTTTAGTTAGCAATTAATCTACAAGAATTTTTTCAGCGAATTGTTCCATTCTTCGAAAATAAAGCAGTTCTCAATAGAAAAATGAGTATCTTGTCTAGAATTAACCTTAAGTTCATGTTACAACTTTTGAATTCAGACATATATATATATATATATATATATATATATATGTATGTATGTACAAGGATGGATCACTGTTTCCGTCTATGACAAAGTGTCTTTTCAAATTTTAACTGTATAGTATGCGGTCTGCGTGAAATATAGAAAAGTGCTGCGTTAAGTGCAATGACAAGAAAAGTAAAGTTGAACGATGAATATGTGTTGTGACAAAATTAAGTCTTTTTCAAATCATTTACCGCTGACCAGTGCATATATTAAACTCACACACGTATGTAAAATGAGAATAGCGAAGAATAATAAAATGCTTTAAATGATAAAACAAAGTGACTTAAGTCTCTCTCTCTTTATATATAAATTTTGAAAAGTTTTGTGAAACACACTATTATATATATATATTTGTAATAATATTATAGTATATATATATATATATATATTTATTTGTAATAATATTATAGTATATATATATATATATATATGTAATAATATTATAGTATATATATATACATATATATTTGTAATAATATTATAGTATATATATATACATATATATTTCTAATAATATTATAGTATATATATATACATATATATTTCTAATAATATTATAGTATATATATATACATATATATTTCTAATAATATTATAGTATATATATATACATATATATTTCTAATAATATTATATATATATATATACATATATATTTCTAATAATATTATAGTATATATATATATATATTTAATAATATTATATATATATATATATATATCTAATAATATTATAGTATATATATATACATATATATTTAATAATATTATAGTATATATATATACATATATATTTCTAATAATATTATAGTATATATATATACATATATATTTCTAATAATATTATAGTATATATATATACATATATATTTCTAATAATATTATAGTATATATATATACATATATATTTCTAATAATATTATAGTATATATATATACATATATATTTCTAATAATATTATAGTATATATATATACATATATATTTCTAATAATATTATAGTATATATATATACATATATATTTCTAATAATATTATAGTATATATATATACATATATATTTCTAATAATATTATAGTATATATATATACATATATATTTTAATAATATTATAGTATATATATATATATATATACATACATATTTGTAATAATATTATAGTATATATATATATATATATATATATATATATATACACGTATATTTAGAATAACACATGCGCATTATATATATATATATATATATATATAATTTAGAATAATATACGCACGTTACATATATATATATATATATGAATGCAGGTTTCATTGAATAATATAGACAAGTTTTGTCTATTAATTTTGTGTAGGATCCGTTCATACCGTCTGATATACTTGATGGTGGTATCGTTGAAAGACAACAAAAAATCACAGTAATTGTTGATTTTTTTAATCGGGTCTAAGCTTTCGGCTCACATAAGCCATTATCAAAGAGTAAATATTAACACACAGTAAACATAGAACATTTAAGTTATTAACAATAAAGAGAATTAAATTGAAAAGCTAAGTCCATCCCTACTGTGGTGGATGGACGAAGACAGTGACAAAATAGTTGTGGTCCCTGATCTGATTACAGGCATTTGAGTACGTTATTGGAAATATCAAAATTGATTGAATTCAAACCAGGTTTAAATTGTTTAATGTAGATTGCTTCCAGGATTTTTAGTTTCTGTTTATTATTTTCTTGTTTAAGTATGTGCGTGTTATCAACGAGCGTTTTTCTCAGATGTGTGCGTTGATAACCGTGTTGTTTATATCCCGTCATTTAAAACAACACGGTTAGATACAGAGGTAGAATCGCTGACTGACGCCAATTCGGTCGGGTTTCAATCCTGGGTTAAAAGCAATCGGATGTCTAACCGTACTGCTGATTTGTGATACAGCGAAACAGATCTGTCTGCGGATGACTATATATATATATAAGATTAATAAAATCACGTTTAAATCTGGTCATAACACATTACATTGCATGTAAATATACGGTTCTATTAACATTTCGAGCTCTCACGCGGTGTGACGTCACAGAACCACATTAGTAGAATTTACGAATTGCGTTTGTTATTTGGTAACTGTATCGTTGCTTAGCAATGTCTTATGTCATCACATGATAACATCGTATTTGATGGTGGATGTTTTTATGTTAACCCTCTAGGGCCATTCGTATCATATTTGATACGGTATTTCCCTATAAGGAAACATTTGGTATTCATTGACTGAGCAGTCAGTACTGCTTTCATTTGAAATTTATAAGATATTTCTCTTAAAAAAATTTTCAGGAAAATATTTCTTTGAAGGCTTGTTTTCATACTGTATCAAATATGATACGAATGGCCCTAGAGGATTAAAGTCCCTGTTACCTCTCTGAAGATGGCTCATATGAACCGAAAGCTTAGGACCAACTTAATAAAAAATTATCCAAATCCTAGAGAACTATTTTCACCTGAAATTAAAGCCAAAAGACGATGTTTAGAACGGCTCACGATTAAACATAATAGAAATTCATTGTCTCTTATATTTAACAGTATATGTTTAGAATATATATATATATATATATATATATATATATATATATATATATGCATGTGCGTGTGTGTGTGTATAACTAACACCTCTAATCCTTCTAAAGACACTGATGTCAAACCGTTATCCTAAGTTTCTAGCTAAGTGCCATTTTCAAACGATTACCATTACAATCATCTGAAGAGTAACATTTTGATAACGGTTTTATTTTCTATTGTTTTCTTTTTTTAGTTGTTTTTATTATTTTGATTCTGGCGAAGTTTTTTTTCCCATTTATCTTTGTGTACTTCAAGATTTTGTATCCACGCGTTGGCTTCTTACTTAGCTTCGAATTGGCAGACATTTCGCTTTACCCTTTACTTCGCTTATTTTCCTAATATATTTATATATGTGGATTTCATATTTTGGCAGTATTTTTTGGTTTCGTCACTTCATATTTCGAGAAATTCTGTACTTGGCAGAAATGACGGCGGAAAAAAAACCCTTTAAAATTATACCGGAAAACGAAATTCATATTTATTTAGAATTTATAACATAAGTATGTTATAATATCACTACAAAAGTAGCCATTTTGTTTCGACGCTATCCCTGTATTATCAAGTGATGAGTTCGATTTCAATTTGGTGGGTTTTAAAATGTTCAAGACTAGCCAAGCCACCTTAATCAGAGAGGTGTTGTTATATATAGATAGATAAATATTTTATCAAGCAACGTAAATTCTTTTTCTTTCATACTCAATTTGTGTTCTACAATAAAAAAAATAATAAGATAACTAGGAAAAAAGAAACAAAATCCCAGAAGAAACAATAAACAGAACAAAAAACGCCAGAAAAACCAAAAGGAAAATAACAAAAAAAAAAATTTCTTCGCTGAACCAACTTTGTTTTCTCCTTCTGATTTTAATAAAAATAGATTCTTTCATTGTCATTTTTCCAATTCGGGTCGAAGATTTAAAACACGGACAGTTTGTTCACAAATATCTTTCTCTCATCCACTTGCAGTGTAATTGTAAGCAAGCTGGTTTTGCAGGTCGTGACTCCTGAACTGTGCGACACTTATTTTTAAATTTATTTTTCAACAGGACAACCAATCCTTGTGACCTTGAACCAAAATTTATCTGACCTGGCGCAATATCAATTTTCTCAAATGTGGACATCTACCCTATTCTCAGAGCCACATCATGTGATTCATACGTGTACACGTAAATGATCACCTTATAACTTTTTCATTGGGCATATTATTATTACTTACTGTTATTGTAGGTTTACTGAAGAAAAACAAAACCCTTGAAAATGACACAGATACACTTGTTTCTTTTCAACTTCAGATGTAAGCAAGGACGAGGTTACACAGAAAACGGAAACAAAAAAAAAACACAAGCAGTTACTACTTAACATCTGGGAATAGACAATTTGAATTTTTGAAACATATCATGAGGAAAATGGGCTTGGAAATTCTGATAATCATTTGACATTAGATTTTATTCACTCAAATAGCTCCTCAGTTACTCTTGATTAAAGTCGTGTTCGGACAGCCAAAGATACATTTCACTCATAATATTAGTAAAATTTTTTATGTAATCTCATGCTGTGATCACCACATGGGGCCGTTCTTATCAGGTAAACAAACTGATAAATCAACAATGAAACCTGATTAATCAGTTGCTTACGCGCTCATATAGAAATAATACGGACAAATGCTGATAATCAAATGTTATTAATGATAGATATGTAAAACAATAGATTTTATTTTAATCTAATGAGAGGCTTCGTATTAAAAAAGGAAGATTTGTGCACCTGGATCTGGTGTAATAGATAGTAAGCATGTTTCGCTAAAACAATTAGGACCGAAAAATGAGGGGCTCATTCGTTGTGGTGTAATGGATATTGGCACGGAATGAAAAATCGGAGAGCCGAGTTCGAATTCCTGTCAATTACGAACAAATACGTAAAGAAATATATGACTCAATCTTTTCTCCCTCCAGCTCTGGGTTGAATAGTAGAATGGCAACCTACTGCGGTAAAATGTTCTGCCTGACTTACTTGCCTATTTTCCTGAAAAATTGTTTCAAGATAAAATTTTCCGAATTTTAACCGACTGTGTCAGTAGCAGTTCAGTCAATAAATGCCAAATGTTTCCTAATAAGCAAACGGCTAATATTACATTTACCATTACCCATGTTATAAAACTGGATTCATACAAGTACTTTCAAATAAAACAATGCATTCTATTCAAAGAAGATTCCTTGCAGAGAAGCACGATTTCATAAATTTATTTAGATCTTCGTTTTGATTCAATAAATAGAAATTCGCTGCTTTAAAAAATACATCTGTTTAATCATGTCTGAAAACAAATTCCGGTATTAAACAAACAACTATAACCAAACGTCTCCTTCATTATATAAGTTTTTTTTCAGACCAGAAAAAGGCCCCAACTATATAACACACACACACACACACACACACACACACAGTAAAATTAATAACAGCAACAGCAGCAGACAGTCAGCCAGGAATGACCATTCTTTGAAAGGCCAGGAACACACTCGGACAGATACACGCTTCTCTGCCATTCTGTCGATGATACTTTGATCTCGAAATATTAATGCATTTTACTTCTTTACCTTCCTTTATTTTACTCAACGCTTTGTGACAGCCTTAAAGACATAACCATTTTTTTTGTTTACTTTTTCTATTCATTTCCCCCTCTAAGTAAGGCAGTTTTACTACCACTGATACGCAGGAGGTTACATAAAAGGAAAATGATGAGAAAGAGGGACAGGGTATAGGGTAAAAGAAGGATGAGAATACTGGTGTGATGAGAGTGGAATGGACGGAGACAAGAGCACGAGAAGAAGGATGCAACTCAGTGAGATAGGAGATGACTATTGATCTTACATTTAACCTAGTTGCTAATCGAGAAGCTCGAGTAAATTTATACATAGGGGCACTAGTGAGCTAAGTTCATCGGAGCAGAAGCCGTGAAAATACTTGTAGAAGAGACAAAGGGATGCCACATTACGCCAGTGAGAAAGTGACTATATCTGAGCTGACAGGTCGGGATCTGTCACATTACAGATTCTTCACTGGGTTTTGTCAAGGACCCCTAGGTGGATAGCAGGGGCACCCGACTAGATATGACAGCAGCATTCAATACACGGGCGGATGGTAGATTTATATATGTGCAGGATGGATACAGACGAGAATACTAACTGGCCCTACACAGTGAACCGACCTTCTTTGCACCGGATTTAGCTATGGATTAGATAGAGACATTCCACTTGAGGTCTGCTGAGAGAGTTAACCCGAGGAGGCGCAGTGTTTTGCTAATTCTTTATTTAATGTTATTTTGACTAGAGACCCGTATTTGCATGTACGCTTTGTTTAATTATTACTCGATTTATTTATTTATTTTCGCATATCGGCATGAATATTCGAGAAATTTAATTAAAATAATTCAGTTACATTTTTAAAAACCGAAATGTGGCTCCACAGAAGGATGCTGAGAATAACATTGACCGAGCATGTGAGCAACGGTGAGGTTTTTGACAGGATGGAAACGAAAAGGAAACTATTACTGAACATCAGGAAAAGAGAGCTTAAGTTCCTGGGACATGTCATGAAGAAGGATGGCTTGATAAATCTGATACTCACAGATCAGATTGAGGGAAAGAGAGACAGGGAAAGCTAGGTGTAACACACCTGATGAGCTTCAGCAAATGAATAGTACAGCGGGGTTTGGAGGGATATCATAGAAAGTGTGTTAAGAATTATTAGGGATAGAAAAAATGTGGAATGTCATGAAGCCTAGGTCCTGAAGGGACACGGCACATAGAAGAAGATCTTACGATGAATTCTGTTGGATATTTTCTACCTTAAAAAAAAAAAACATTATTTCTATTTTTTTTATCTCCAGTAGAAAGGGCACGGTATCAGGCCGATTCTTAATGATAAAAAATAAAAATTTCCTCTCATTATTTTTATTATACTTGCGTGTGAGATCGATAACACGTCAAGTCGATCACGACGCCTCCCCATTGATACTGCTAACGTCGACCCGTGAACACAATTATGACAACTAGGACATCTATTACTACCAGTTGCAACTGCGACGTACGACCTGGCTGGCCATCTTTCCGAACCGGACGGCACGTAACTTTGTTTTTTCGATGATGGAGACACAATTTCACCGCAGACCGATTTGGGGCCAGAAATATCTCATTCCATGGATGAGAGTTTACTGTATATATTTTTATCTTATTTTAAGTGGAAAGATGCAAGTCGGTATTCGGCTCGAAGTAAATCTAATATTCAAGTCACTCAAATATCCATGTATTGGATGTGAAAAACATTTTTTCTGGGAGCGAACATATCCAGCGAGTTCAATATAGCGATGAAACCCAAATATAGAATTAAAATTAAGATATACCCTTATCTAAATCAATTTACTGACACACAATCACAATATATCTAAATCTAAACTTATTTCTAAATGGAACTTTGTCTCTCTCTCTCTCTGTGTATGCATTACCTATAGACTCCGAAACGACAGAACCGATTTTTTTTGTTTTTAGCTCGGTTTTGTGTCGAGGTACACCCGATAAATACCGAAAATCGATAATGGAAAAAGTCGGGTTATAGTAGTCCGATTTTTATCAAATTTGATACACTCCTAGACAAAGACATAAGAAACGATATTTAAAAGTTTCACGGTTGCAAGAATCGCCAACTGACGTCGATTCGGCCGGGTTTCAATCCTGGGTTAGAAATCGAACGGAGTCTAAGCTGTACTGATGAGCTGTAATACAGCGAAACAGATCTGTCTGCGGATGACTATAGTATTTACGCTCTCACACCCTGATTGAGCACTCTGGAAGAGTGGGAGGCTTTGTAAACAGTAGCTACCCCGGCATATACGCATCGCTCATTCGATAATGAATTGGAGCACGTTAGCTATTTGGCGTGTTTAAACGCGCTAAAGACGCTCGTGGCCTAGGGGTAGAATCGCCGACTGACACCGATTCGGTCGTGTTTCAATCCTGGGTAAGAAAGCGAACGGAGTCTAAGCCGTACTGATGAGCTGTAATACAGCGAAACAGATCTGTCTGCGGATGACTATAGTTATATATATATATATATATATAAGACAAGATGTGTGTGTGTGTGTGTGTGTGTGTGTGTGTGTGTGTGTGTGTCTGTTTATCTGCCTGTATGTATGTATTTTTTCAGCCCGTTTTTGTTTCGGGTGTGGCTCTAAGTAGGTATGATTGTAGTTCTTAGTCCCATCCATGATACCATTTACTCAGAGGACTTATTTAGCCTTCAAAATTCAGTTTACGACGAAAATACATATTTGACATCGATACCAGGAAATCAATATTGACTTACAACTATTGTTTTTTAGTCTTTCGTGCCATGGTCCTGAGCTCCAGGACCATGGATTAGTCTTAAGATTTCATTACACCCGAGCAACACCGGGCTACACTTCTGGTATATATATATATATATTCGTCATCCACATACAAACCTGCTTCGCTATATCATAGCTTATCAGTGTGACTAGACATCCAATTGCTTCTGGTCAGGATCGAAACGTGACTGAATATGTTATATTGCCTATTTGGGCAGCAGTTTCTCTTTTATGTAGGTTTAATTAAAAGTGACAGATAATGTATTAGGGTAATTATTTATGCAATTTTTCATGTGATCTTATGCTTCTTTTTCTTTTGAGCACATAAATTACATGAAAAAATTATCCAATTGTTTTGATTATCCGAGCGCTTTCGATTATAATGTTAGTCATTATCAAGGATGGATGTAATTTTACAAGTAACAGAATGTATGTAGTGTTTATTTATAGAGTAGTGTGTATGTATTGTGTACCGAACACGGTTAGCATGTTGTTAGCGTGTACGTATTTGATATTATTAAGTACAGGTTTTTTTTTATCAATAATGCCTACAGTATTTTTTAATCTTTTTTATTTTTGCATGTAGGTGATGATAAAGAACTAAAAACTGCAAAGGAGTAAAAAATAGTTTACTAAGAACTACAAAAACAGGAGGTTGTCGAGAGTCATGATCGCCAACAACCTGAATAAAAATAATCTGTTCGGAATTTACTGCCGCTTCTCTATCGCATTCCATCAGTCAGTCAACTAAGTGCCATACGTGAAACACGCTTGGGCGATCATGTCTCGAAAGAGACATGACTGACTAGGCAGAAGATTATCCCGCAGTAGGTTGCCATTGCTTTCTGCGGTAGACTGGTTGCCAGCCAAGGCTATAGAACCCAATCTGTTCTGTTATTTAACCCATAACTGGAAGGAAGAGACGCATTAATACCTTTCCCAAGGGTATTTGCGCGTAAGTGAATACAATGAATTCTACTAGAATTTGAACTCGGCTCCCCGATTTCTCGTTCCGAGCCGATATCCATTTCACCACAACGCACATACTAATTCCATCATCGAACAAAAAAGATATTAAATACTATTTAATTCTGAAAAAAATGTATTAAAAGAAAAAATAACTAGACGCTAAACTCTAAGAAGTTTAATGATTTCTCAGTAGACGTTATTGTTGTTTAATAAAT